>APFE031064337.1:23652-42372 GCA_000404065.3 Pinus taeda
CAGACAGAGGTTGTCAATAGGATGATTGTGCACATTCTGCGCATGTATAACTCAAAGCATCCACACACATGGGACGGGAGCCTCCCCTATGTTCAGAACAACTACAACCGAGCTCTTCACAGCTCCACTGGCCATAGCCCTTTTCAGGTGGGTTTGGGATTCCAGCCACTATGCCCATTGATGTGGCCATGCCACTTGCAGCTACTCACATGAATTCAGCTCATGTCCAGTCCGAAACAGATAAGGCCACCAGCTTCATTGAGCGCATCCAAAATATTCGCCAGCAGGTCCATGACATTCTTGAGAAATCAAATGCAAGTACAAGCAGCGACATGATCAACATCGGGTGCCACACAAGTTTCAGGTGGGCGACAAAGTCTGGTTGCATTTGCAAAAGGAACGCCTTACTGGAGCCTATTGGAAATTAAGACCACTCCGATATGGTCCTTACACCATTACTAAGGCTATGGGAGACAATGCATTTGAGCTCAGCATTCCCCCATTCCTTGGCCTGCACCCAGTGTTCAATGTGGACCGCCTTCGGCCATACTTTCCACCATTACTAGACACATCTGACATTGCAAAACAGCTCCAACCCACATAATTAAATCCAGATTGCATGGAACAAGCTGCAACTGATCGGATCATGGACACACAGATCAAGCACACTCGCCAACAGAATATCCAACTGTATCGAGTCGTCAAAGCAGGCCAACTCCTTCAACAGGGCAAGTGGTTCACCAGGGAACAGGTTCAGCAGAAGTTTCCCCATCTCATGGAGGAGCTCAACGCAATGGGGACCATTGCTTCCTAATGGGGGAGGAATGATCCAGGTGGATATTGATGGCCACCTACCAAGTCCACCTGGACCCCCAACATTGTCTTTCTCAGCATTTTCAGTTTCCTTAATTGTAGCACAACTTACTATTTTTAGCAGTTTTTCGGGTCCTGAACTTCCGGAGCCGTTTTGAGGCCCTAAACGACGTTTTTTGGGATCCCAGGGGCAACACGGGTCCATGGAACATGGACCATGTTTCCGTTCCAACAATGATAGTGCTCGAATAGATCTTTCTAATGAGCTATTGTACGCGTCAAACGGAGATCATATGCTAAAGTTACGACCCCGGGAAGTTGATGTACCAACTTACCCCCAAACGGGGCCCACAGTTTGGCGTTTCATCTCCTAGGGTTAGGTTTTTGGAATGTTAAGGGTTTTTCATTGTTTCTCAACAATAAATAGGCCTTCGAGCCTCATTGTAGTTGAGTTGAGAGGCATGTAGCCAACACATCTCTTCTCAGAGATAAGCTACCATCGCCCTAGCTAGTTTATTTCCATTTCTGATTGTAAGCATATTTCAGTATTTTCCATTAATGAAATGAAGTATTATTTCCGCTGCATATTTGTGTATATGGTTATCTCTGTAATTTGTTGCGTTCCTGTTTAAATCCGGATCAATGGACTACCAATTGTATATGATATTTATAATTCCCAAATGGGAATGTAGTGATACCAAAACTATTTGTAGGGAAGGACACAATTGGAATCAGATGTAGGACAATGTTGATACAAGTGAAAAAAAAATACCCACAGTATCCAAAGGAAAGAAACACTTAATAAGCTTGTCGAGAGACAAGTTGTGCCAAAGAGAACACCACAACACCCAAATGGGCAGATTATTTCAGATGCTAACCTTCAAACAATGAGTGAAAATAAATTTGTTTTTCAAATAAATGATTCTAATAGAGAATGTTCAAGATTACCTAGAGTCAACGAAATAAGTGTAGAAGATCAAGCTCATCTTAGGAGGTGGTAGAAAACACGTTTCTAAGTTGGATCCCTCTTCTTCTTCAAGTCATATAAAATTAAACAATATTTGAAATGCCAAGCATGCCACTTCACTAGTTTCAAGAAAATTATCCCATGATAATAGTGCAAAATGGCTTGATGATAACAAACGAAATCTCTTAAAAATAATTGATATATATATCAAATGTGAATAGGGGGAAAGAACATCAATTTAAGTGAAACTAATTGCATTTTTTTGTAAAGAAAGTGAACACGTGAAGGAGGACTATTTGACTCCATGTGCAGATACTCACAAATGGACAAGCATATATGATGATTGTTGTACAAAGGCTTGAAGCATTGAAAGTTTTGATGCTTCAAAAAAAAACCATGAACATGAATTTCTTCACACGTGATCTCATTTTTGTAATTTGTGATCAAGCTTTAGAATTGAGTGCTAAAGATAGCTTAAGTATTAGTTTACGAGGAAGTGTATGCTTATTGTGTTGCATTGGTGGTGGCTCTAGTCTGTGAGCTAGTGAGTGTGTGAATCTAGGGAATGGCGGGTGTAAGCTAACATTTGAACCATTTTACAACACTCTAAATTTTCTCATAGGATGTTTTGAATCAAGTGAGAACTCAATTGAGGACTCTCAACAATTCTGGTTGTCATTTCATTCTAGCGATGAATAGCATGAAAACTTATCCTCTTGGCACCCAAATTTGTCTTGGATGATGTAGCAAATACAAAATTTGTTGCTACACTTGTGTTAGCAACCATGCTTATTTCGCAACTCAAAGAAGTAAATAAAACAAAGAAAACTTTAGTGGGATCTAGTGTCTCACAACAAGATTCTCATGGAGTAGGGTCTGAAGGCTTGCATACACCTTGTAATCCTACAAAAAATAGGCGTGGATTAGTTGTTCCTTCATCTGGCATCCCATTGCATCTCGGTTATGGACTGCCAGTTGTATATGATATTCAGACTCCGTACTTAGGCAGGTAGTGATACCAAAACTATTTGTAGGGAAGGACGTAGTCTGAATTGGATGCACGACAATGTTGATACAAGTGAAAAAAAATACCCACAGTATCCAAAGGAAAGAAACACTTAAATAGTTTGTTGGGGGACAAGTTGTGCTAGAGAGAACACCACAACACCCAAATAGGCAAATTATTTCGGATGCTAACCTTCAAACAATGAGTGAAAATAAATTTGTTTGTCAAATAAATGATTATAATAGAGAATGTTCAAGATAACGTAGAGCAAATTCCATAAGTATAGGAGATCAACCTATTTGCAATTACTAGGTGGTAGCAAACAGGTGTAAGTTGGATTCCTCTTCTTCTTCAAGCCACATAAAAGTAAACAATATTCGAAAGACCAAGCAAGCTACTTCACTAGTTTCAAGAAAATTATCCCATGATAATAGTGCAAAATGGCATGATGAAAACAAATGAAATCTCTTTAAAATAATTGATATATATCAAATGTGAACAGGGGGAAAGAACATCAAGTTAAGTGACATTAATTGCATGTTGTTGTAAAGAAAGTCAACAAGTGAAGGAGGACTATTTGACTCCATGTGCATATATGCACAAATGGACAAGCGTATATGACGATTATTGTACAAAGGGCTAGAAGCATTGAAAGGTTTGATGCTTAAAAAAAAAAAACCAAGAACATGCAATTCTTCACACATGATCTCATTTTCATAAGTTGTGATCAAGCCTTAGAATTGAGTGCTAAAGGTAGCTTAAGTATTAGTTTACGAGGAAGTGCATGCTTATTGTGTTGCATTGGTGGTGGCTCTGGTGTGGGATCTAGTGAGTGTGTGAATCTAGGGAATGATAGGTGTAAGCTAACAGTTGAACCATTTTACAACACGCAACTTGAAATCTCTTGTAGAGCATCTTAGTATTTTACGATAAATTTTGTGCTTGTTTCATGAACCCTATAGAAGTAGGCAATGTTTGTACCCTATGAAAGGACCTTGAAAGACAACTATTCTACCCATACTTCATTTTGCATAGTTGTACATTGGATAGAACCACAGGTAACAACTCCTCACAAAGAGTCTCTACCATTAATGCATAAGTAGTAACATCGGGAGTAAGGGCTTTCTTGATCAAAGCATCTAGAATCTGAAATTCCTTCTTTAAATGGCCATTCTTTGAAATGCATTCAAACACTATATTGTAAGCTAAGAGTAGAGGTGGAAAACACTGATGTCCTAGGCAGTTAAGGATATCTATAGCTTCGTGCACCTTCCCATCCTTGTAGAGAGTTGTTGTCGAAGTACTATAAGTGACCATGTCAGGAAAACAACCTTTCAAGGAAGCTTGATCAAGACCAAATTTATTTTTTATGAAACAAAATCTATGTTAATTCACATTTTTTAATAATAAAGCCTAGCACCCATCAAGATTTTTGGCAAATACTATGGTATTTAACCGGACTTACCAGATTCGAACTTCCTGACCCCATACCCAAATCCCAATCATCAAGGAATCGCGGAATCCACAATCTGGATCCAATTATTCAGCATTTAGTCCAGAACAAGCTACCCACTTCAGCGTTGCCAAAGAAACCCCTTGAGATATGGCATGGAAAATAAGCTTAGAATTAAACATTTTGGGCACCTTTGCAAATCCACAATGCACATAATATCATAATAATATGTTATGACCTAATAGGTCGTCAGCATTATGATGTAGTGACTTCAAATCCCATGCAGGCGAAAGTGAAAAAGAAACAGGTTATTGATCCTGGTTACTGAACAACAGATGCAAAACCTGAATTGAAAAATGTTGGTATTTATCTTCAGTTTTGAAGGCGTCGATGCAGTTGTACGCCCTTCCCAATTTACTTGCACTGACGCAGGAACTGGAAGCCTAGAGAAGCCTTGAACAGCTCGGTCTGATTCATATCTATGTCACTAGTCCTGATTCATGATCCAAACACTCCACTTTTTGCTTTAATCACACAAAGAAATTTAATCGAGACCACAGAAAACAATTGATAAATTGAGAATGAGAAATATTAAATATATTAATCATATTTTATAAAAGACACCATGAAGCAAAAAGCACAGTGGCCACCATTGTGAGATCCACCTGCATGCATTGCACATGCACTACCCATTCTTCTCACAGGTCAGTTATAAAACCAGTGATCCCGCCGAATCGTCTTCTTCCTCAAAATATTCAACCGACTCCTTACTCTAACGAAGCTACTACCTTGTACCCCTTACCCTAAGGTCTTAGCTAATAGAGTGCATGCACAGTTACAGTCAGAATCTTCCTATAACCTATTTATGAATATAGGACATCTGATCTGATGATGGATACGCCAGCCAACATCGAATGTCGCCCCGAGACCAGGAAACACGCCCCACCATTGGCAACAGGGATAATTTCCGGTATCATCCCCAACATACCAGGAAAAATGATTGGCTTCATCATCGTCTAATGTGTGAAACCCCATTGACCGTGCAGGTGCCATCGTTGTGGTGCTCGACAAGGGATTCTTGTTGTTGTTCTTCTCCCCCTATGGCCACCCAGATTCGAACCTTGATCTCGAGCCCACCGTGAGGAAGGCGTTGCCCATCAGAACCTTTGGTGATGACCACAAAGGAAGTTGTCGAGCATGCAGCTCCACCTCCAACTCCCATGCCGGGTCGACTAGTCCTATCTGTGTTTTGGCCTCCTCCTAAATCAACAAGTTTCAGTTGTTGTCTTACATGGAGAGCAGAATTAAATCAACTGCTTTCAGTTGCCGGGAGTGAGTTTCAGTTGTTGTCTTACATGGAGAGTAGAATTAAATCAACTGCTTTCAGTTGCCGGGAGTAAGTTTCAGTTGTTGTCTTACATGGAGAGTAGAATTAAATCAACTGCTTTCAGTTGCCGGGAGTGGTGCATTTAGCTGGGTCGACTGGTCCTATCAATTGATGGCTTACTTGGAGAGAAGTATTATGTGTTTATTGACCTACTCCTAAATCAATTGATTTCAGTCTGGCAGATCCAACACTGTTAAAGAAACAGCCCCTGTCTCCGAGTCAAGAGAAGGGAAAATGCAACCTCTCTCTTCTGTAGTTTATTATGGGATTGTAAGCATACAACACAGAAATTATCGCGGCCGCTGAGATTGTAAGGATACAGCACCGAAATTAGCAACACCGGGCCATTGACACAGGGAGATTGAATTGGCCAGTGTAGGAAATTTTGATTACGTAGCTTTTAACCTATTTATTAAGATAAAAAAAAATTGTTAGATACATATGCAACCAAAGATTTTCTCTACTACTAATGGCATAGAATAGAATTTGTATAGAATTTATATTAGATATAAACAACATTTCTAATCATCGAGAGTATGAGATTATGGCAAAAAGTTGTACCATTTTATTCAGCAACAGGACAACAAGACGACAACGTACAACCAGAAAACAGCATGGAGAACAAGAGGATAGTATGTACTCAAGGTTCCACAAAACTCCAATGAAGGCCGACTCGTGGCAGGCTGCCATATATGGTCTTTTTTAAGCAGTGGAAGAAAAGTGTAAAGCATAACAAGAAGTCGTGTAGCAGTAGAACAGGAAACATGCCCTGTGTACCAGGTGAGTAGAGAATTGCCATTGTGGCCTCACTCACTAAAGACGCTTGTCCAGAGATAACGACAACCTCATGTCCATAAGTAACACCAACATAGGGACAACAAATCAACAGAGTGCATGTACATGGTTTGATAATATTTAATTTTAACCTTAGCATTACTCAATTATCCCATAAATTTTTAATAAATCTCATTTTAACAGAAAGTTGCGTTCCTCTTCACCTCGGGAAGAGGCGAAATAATAACTCAAACATTTGATTGGTTAACATAAAACATTTGCAATGTTTAATAAGCTGAGAAAAAAGCTAAAAAGACAAAAGACACGTGTACAACAAAAATTCGACAAATTTAAAGTTAAACCTCTGTTTTTTCTAAGGCGAGCTCATTTTCCGAAGCATAGAGCATATCGATTACAATAGTCCCTCTCTCGGGACTAATAAGCTTGTCAAAATGGATTTGGTTGATACGGTTACTTATTATCCGTGTGTACTTGTTCTAAGTGGTTGAGTTTGTTATAGAGGTTAAATTGTAGCCATATTTTTATTTAGAATGAGGATGAAATTCATAAAAGTTTTAATATTTTAAGATATTCTAAGGCATTAGAGTGCAAAAGAATACTGTAAGTGTAATGCCATTATATCGAAGAAGAGTTTCCTATCTGCTTGCTTGCCTTCTCTCAACGCATCCAGAAATGCCGTGAGACCCTTGGAGCATTTCAGCTTTAGAGGTCTCAAAAGCATTGGCTTCATCCATGGGCTATCTTTTACCAATAACCTTTATTCTTCTTTGTCGATGTATTAAGGGCTAGGCTGGTGTATTTGATCTATAAGTTAAAATTAAATAGTCTTTTAAAACATACAAAAATTCAAATTTAAAAGAAGTTATGTGTGTTAACGACATTTTGCTTGAATTTTTTTCCGGCGTTTCGCTTGATATCCTTTTGCCCTATGTCTGTCAGAACTTTATGAATAGCTTTTCTTGTGCGAAGGTTTATAGGGATTCTATAATTAACTGTGCGGGAAGTTATCAACAGATTATATCACTTTTGAGGGGACTCGGATATCTAGTTTTATTTTTATTATTAAGTTTTAAGACTTTTAAATTATAAGCTTAATTTATTATCATTAAGTTTCAATTTAATTATCTAAGTAACCAAAATATCAATTAAGGAGTTATGCTCTCTAAATATTAACTGCCAATTATATGTTCGGTGTTTCGAATTTATCTGTAGCCAAAAGTTTGGGACTCTGCACAGTTTTTTTCAACAAGTATTGAGAGCAATTCACGGGGTTGCAAATTTTCACGGACTTAGCTACTCTTGTTATAGTAATAAAGCAGAGCAGGCGAGTAAATTTAATTCTCGAAACTGCTTTTAGCCATTATTATCATTTCATTGGTTTATATGAGCTCCGCGCTAATAATGTTCACGTTGGGTATTTGTTATATTTTTATGATTCATTTTAAATAGCGTGTTTTATTTGGAATATGCACGTTTATATATATATTTTTATATTTATATAACATTAAATTTATATAACATTAAATTTATCATGTGTCTAGTGGGATTAAATCTTTCACGGTATAAACTTATTTCTTTTAGTATAAAATTTGAGGAAAGATTTGCACCTCAAAGGATTTGATCTCTCTCGGACATGCGAGATCTGATGTTAGATGGATCTAGGCTAGTTTCAATCGTGCATGGTCATAGAAAATTTGTTGAAGATCAATTATTTTGACAATTTTAAATATGTTAAATATGTCTGAAATTAATCTGGTTATTTTATTTTTAAATTTGCTCAGTTAGTTTAGTGCAAGCAATCAAATATAATAAAAAATCAACATCTACACCAAAATCAATACCTCTAGAACAAGCAATCAAATATAATTAGAAATCAAAATCTACATTGAAATCAATGCATCTAGAGCAAGCAATCAAATAGAATTAGAAAAAATCTACACTAAAATCAATGCATCTAGTGGAAACAATCAAATAGAATTAGCAAGCATCTACACTAAAATCAATACATCCACTGCAAGCAATCAAACAAGATTAGAAATTAACATCTACACTAAAACCGATGCATCTAATGCAAGCAATCAAATATCATTAAAAATGAACATCTACACTCAAATCAATGCATCTAGTGCAAGCAATCAAATAGTATTTGAAATCACCATGTATGTTAAAATCAATGCATTTAGTGTAAGAAATCTTCTTCCATGTCTCCCCCTCCATATATATATATATATATAATATATATATATATATATATATATATATATATATATATATCCGTCCATCTATCTTTTTTTGTCTCTCATTCTAACCCCCAAACATACACACTCTCTCTCCATCTCTCTCTTGTCATTCCGTCTCTCTCTCCACTTTTCTCTATGTATTTCTTCTTTCTTCCCTCTCCCTTCCAACTTCATCTTGTTGTCCCTCCCTCTGTCCTCCTCTCTCTCCCTCCCTCTCTCCTCTCTCTCCTCATCTCTCCCCTTCAATCTTTGTGTGTGTCTCTCTCTCTTTTAGTCTTTTCTCCCTCTCTCACTCCTCTCTTTATCTCTCTCTTCATTCCTCTTCTCCCCTCTAATTTAGTTTTCCTTCTTCATTGCAAGAAATCAAATAGGATTAGAAATCATCATCTACACTGAAATCAATGCATTTGGTGAAAGAAATCTTCTTCCCTCTCTCCCCCCTCCATCTATATCTATATATGTTTCCATCTCTCCTACTTTTTCTCATTCTATATCTTTGTTTTTCTCTTTCATATATATCTAGAGTTTATATAATAATAATATATCAATTAAAAGTTATTAAGTTGAATAATATTAATATTATATATTATGATATATTAAATTAATTTTGGATTTAATAATAATATTAATAAAACCTAGGATATGGTTTTCTTTTAAAAGATTCATTTTACAAAAAAATAATTAAAATAAATATTAAAAGATTTAGAGCAAGATTTTGGATTTTTTATGTTGAATTAACCTTTTTACTTTGATAAGAAATGGTAGGGGCTTTAGTAAAGAGTAAAGATGTTTAAAATTTTACTTAATTTGGAATTTTAATGTGGTAAGGTTTTTTGTTGAAGGTAAATTTATCATCTATTCAAATTTAACTTATATGATAAAATAATTATTAAACTCATGAAATAACTGTATTATAATTTTTATCAAAATGTAGGAGATAATTGTATTGTCCTTTTTTTTTTATCTATATCGTTATTTTCATCTCAATCTTATGAGCCTGGCAATTTGCAGTGGGAATAAAGTAATGAGAAGGTGGCATTTACCATCCAAACCATACCAACTAGCAAGGTCTAATGTTCGATGCTCTCCCAAACTCCTAGGCAAGCAAGGAAGGGAGGCCCCACCTCTTCTCGAAAGATGTTGGCCATCAATCAATCAATCATTGGTATGCATCGTTGCTCCCCCTGTTGCCCCCATACCAGGCATACCCCACGGTACTTTTGTTTTGGGCCAATATTAATTTTTTCTATTTTCATTATTATTATTTATTGGAGATACGAACATAAACATTATTTACATTTCTAATTTTCATTTATTTTTATGTTGGTTGAGATGAGCTAACATTTAAATTTAAGCACGAATATATTTATACATGGGGCCATACTAAATTGTAATATATGCCTCTTAACACAATAATTTAATATAGATCATTGTGCTTAATACAAAGCTTATTCATCTTGTACAATAAATTTGCTGACACATTAAATTTGCTAACACATTATTTATAGTAACAATAATTTGTCAACATAATACGAAGGAAACTCACTCTGTAGAATGCAGAGCTTATGCATCTAGCACAATGAGTTCCCCGCACATTATTTGCTTTTTATTTAATGCCCCATTATCTTGATTTATAACTAATATATTTCAAATAAATTGCACTCTGTTTGTGAAAATGCAATATAATTTTGAGCTTATGCATCTAGTACAAAGAACTTCCCCGCATATTATTTACACAATTGCTTTTTGTTTAATGTCTCATTATCTTGATTTATAGCTAATATATTTTAGGTAAAGAGGACAAATAAATTGCAATTTGTTTGTGCAAATGCAATATAATTTTTAGGGCATAATGTATCAACAATTGTCCCTCTTGGCTTTTCATTCTCCCATGTAGACCACTTAAGGGGCTTGCAATATTGGACAGAGCAGTAACAATTTTAAACATAAAGATAATAGTGTCACTGTGTGAGATAGTAATATTGTCAAACATAAAAGTGTTAGTGTGAGAGTACTCACTCACTCACTGAACGTCCACTCACAAAATTATTTTTTATTTTTATTTTTAAATAAATTGTTAAACATTCTGATAAATACTAAAACAAAAAATCTCTCCACCAAAAAAAATTATGTCCCACCAAAACTTTTTAGACCTATTGAAAATTAAAAATAAGATTTTCATTAAATTAGAAAAAACAAAAATTGGATTTACTTAGAATAGAAATATTCACTATTTTCATACAACTTTGGTTAAAATAACAATAAACTTATTTGGACAGTTAGGCTAATGCTAATGCTATAGTCCCTAGCTAAATAATGACTAATAAACCCAATTTTTTTATTTAAATGGTTTTTAGCTAAATAATGACTAATAAACACAATTTTTAGCAAAATAATGACCAATAAACCCAGTTTTTTTATTTAAGCTGTTTTTTTTGTTGTGTAACCGTTTATGGCTTTCCTCTTTTGCCCCGTGGATGCCCTCAGCTATGTTTTTGTTCCCTTGATACACTGCAAATAATTTATAATTTATCTCGTTCGTTTTTAGTGTTGTCTGCAATCGCTTGATATACAAAAGAAAGGAAAAAATTAAATCGTTGATCTGTGATTTTGATTTTTAACTTGCAGAACATCTGGAAAAATCCAGTGAGATACATTTAAAATTAAAGCTTTTATTTCATGACAGCTCGAATCTTAATTAGATATTAACGAAATTTCGACTAGTGCATCCTGATCGGCTACTCACACTCGAATTTTCTACTGATAACCAGCCTTAGCACTTCAGGATTGAGAAGCCATTTTCCATACATGGATCCCATGCAAAGAGCGATCACAGTACGTGTGCCGTAAGTCTTCACCTACACCAAACCGCTCCGTGTCCAATTCGTTTGTTTATTTTATCTCTACTGGATGGATACCTATATTTGAATTCTCTACTGGATTCCTATCAAACTTGTGGCTGGAAAATATCAGTTTGCTTTAAAAATAGCTCACTCCACCTCTTCCTTGACACTTCAGCATTGAGGAGCCATTTTCCATAACTGGGTTCCGTGCAAAGAGCGATCAGAGTACGTGTGGCATAAGTCTTGACCATTACACCAAACCACTACGTGTCTTAGGATTTGTTTATTTACGTGCCTGTGTCTTAGGTCTTAGCTAATAGAGTGCATGCACAGTTACAGTCAGAATCCTTCTATAACCTATTATGAATATAGGACATCTGATGATGGATACGCCAGCCAACATCGAATGTCGCCCCGAGACCAGGAAACACGCCCCACCATTGGCAACAGGGATAATTTCCGGTATCATCCCCAACGTACCAGGAAAAATGCTTGGCTTCATCATCGTCTAATGTGTGAAACCCCATTGACCGTGCAGGTACCATCGTTGTGGTGCTCGACAAGGGATTCTTGTTGTTGTTCTTCTCCTCCTATGGCCACCCAGATTCGAACCTTGATCTCGAGCCCACCGTGAGGAAGGCGTTGCCCATCAGAACCTTTGGTGATGACCACAAAGGAAGTTGTCGAGCATGCAGCTCCACCTCCAACTCCCGTGCCGGGTCGACTAGTCCTATCTGTGTTTTGGCCTCCTCCTAAATCAACAAGATTCAGTTGTTGTCTTACATGGAGAGTAGAATTAAATCAACTGCTTTCAGTTGCCGGGAGTGAGTTTCAGTTGTTCTCTTACATGGAGAGTAGAATTAAATCAACTGCTTTCAGTTGCCGGGAGTGAGTTTCAGTTGTTGTCTTACATGGAGAGTAGAATTAAATCAACTGCTTTCAGTTGCCGGGAGTGGTGCATTTAGCTGGGTCGACTGGTCCTATCAGTTGATGGCTTACTTGGAGAGAAGAATTATGTGTTTATTGACCTACTCCTAAATCAATTGATTTCAGTCTGGCAGATCCAACACTATTAAAGAAACAGCCCCTGCCTCCGAGTCAAGAGAAGGGAGAATGCAACCTCTCTCTTCTGTAGTTTATTATGGGATTGTAAGCATACAACACAGAAATTAGTATATGGGATATGATTTATTAGTATATAAATCTAAGAATAAGATGCATGCTTGTTAAAAAATGATGTTATTGCCATTTTTTTGCATATAAATATGTATTATAAATAGTTATTTAACACGTGTTAGTATACCATAACCAAAAAAGAGCATAAAATCCTAGAAAATTAAACTAAGTTTTGGAGAAGCAAAAAGATATGTTGATGCCAGGTTGTTGTAAATTTTCCAAATAGTTATTTAACACGTGTTAGTATACCATAAGCAAAAAGAGCACGAAATCCTAGAAAATTAAACTATGTTTTGGAGGAGCGAAAAGATATATTGATGCCAGGTTGCTGTAAATTTTCCAACTGGTTTTGAAGGCTACTGATTCATCATCCATAAATTTAATTATTGCAGCAATGGAACACTATGATTATTGACATGGGCGAGAACTTGCTTTGTATCAGATGAAAACCATTGATGGAAGCTATTATTATCTAAGGAACCTGGAAAGTTTGAGCAGCCTTAGGAATTTCATAGTAGAAGTTAAGGAGGTGGTTATTGGAAATTGGTCAAAGATGAAAATTTTGTGGCTATATTTTAATTGTGCAAATCAACAATGAAAGAATTGGTTGTATCCATCTATCATTATGGAGGCTAAGCCTACTGCATCCATATACCATTGTGAAGCTAAAATTAGGACGTGGACAAATAGGTGTCTAAGAAGATAGACTATGGACACTAAATTTCCACTTGGATAAACATATCTATCATATTGGAAAACCACCCACTATCGTGACTTAATATATATGGACTAGAATTCCTAGCCATTTGGTTCTAAAGTTGTATGATCTGAATAGGTTGCTAGGAAATTTCTAGTCTTCTTTCAAGAAAATAATTGTTATTGCAACTGAGTTACTATTCTTCGGATTGATCCTACAAAGGAGTTACTAGAGTAATACTACAGGGGTGCACTAGTTGATGTAACATTTAGTATGAAAGAATTGAAGGAATTCCTTACATTTTTTGAGGGGTGAGAAGTTGATACGCATATGAGTGATTTGGAAAAGCAAACAAGCCTATCCTCTTAGCACCCAAATTTGTCTTAGATGATGCAACAAATACAAAAATTTGTTGCTACACTTGTGTTAGCAACCATGCTTATTTCAGAGCTCAAAGAAATAAATAAAATAGAGCAAACTTCAGTGGGATCTAGTGTCTCACAACAAGATGGTCATGGAGCAGGGTCTGAAGGCTTGTGTATACCTAGTAATCCTACAAAAAATAGATGTTGTTTAGTTGTTTCTTCATCTAGCTCAAAACCATCTTTTGATCATACTAAAGCTGCTAGAGAAAGGGTTTTTGGGTTATATTTTTACCTACAACCTTCGACATGTGTGGAAGTGCTAGAGCATCTCATTTCATCTAGGTTATGGACTACCAATTGTATATGATATTTAGAATTCCCAAATGGGCATGTAGTGATACCAAAACTATTTGTAGGGAAGGACACAGTTGGAATCACATGTAGGACAATGTTGATACAAGTGAAAAAAATACCCACAGTATCCAAAGGAAAGAAACACTTAATAAGATTGTCGAGAGACAAGTTGTGCCAAAGAGAACACCACAACACCCAAATGGGCAAATTCTTTCAAATGCTAACCTTCAAACAATGAGTGAAAATAAATTTGTTTTTCAAATAAATGATTCTAATAGAGAATGTTCAAGATTACCTAGAGTCAACGAAATAAGTGTAGAAGATCAAGCTCATCTTAGGAGGTGGTAGCAAACACGTTTCTAAGTTGGATCCCTCTTCTTCTTCAAGCCATATAAAATTAAACAATATTTGAAATGCCAAGCATGCCACTTCACTAGTTTCAAGAAAATTATCCCATGATAATAGTGCAAAATGGCTTGATGAAAACAAATGAAATCTCTTTAAAATAATTGATATTTATATCAAATGTGAATAGGGGGAAAGAACATCAATTTAAGTGAAACTAATTACATTTTTTTGTAAAGAAAGTGAACAAGTGAAGGAGCACTATTTGACTCCATGTGCAGATACTCACAAATGGACAAGCATATATGACGATTGTTGTACAAAGGCTAGAAGCATTGAAAGTTTTGATGCTTCAAAAAAAACCAAGAACATGAATTTCTTCACACGTGATCTCATTTTTGTAATTTGTGATAAGCTTTAGAATTGAGTGCTAAAGGTAGCTTAAGTATTAGTTTACGAGGAAGTGTATGCTTATTGTGTTGCATTGGTGGTGGCTCTAGTCTGTGATCTAGTGAGTGTGTGAATCTAGGGAATGATAGGTGTAAGCTAACAGTTGAACCATTTTACAACACTCTAAATTTTCTCATAGGATGTTTTGAATCAAGTGAGAACGCAATTGAGGACTCTCAACAATTCTGGTTGTCATTTCATTCTAGCGATGAATAGCATGCAAGCTTATCCTCTTGGCACCCAAATTTGTCTTGGATGATGTAGCAAATACAAAATTTGTTGCTACACCTGTGTTAGCAACCATGCTTATTTCGCAACTCAAAGAAGTAAATAATGCAAAGAAAACTTTAGTGGGATCTAGTGTCTCACAACAAGATTCTCATGGAGTAGGGTCTAAAGGCTTGCATACACCTTGTAATCCTACAAAAAATAGGCGTGATTACTTGTTCCTTCATCTGGCACAAAAAAGTGCTAGAGCATCTCATTGCATCTGGGTTATGGACTGCCAATTGTATATGATATTCAGACTCCCTACTTGGGCAGGTAGTGATACCAAAACTATTTGTAAGGAAGGACGTAGTCTGAATCGGATGCAGGACAATGTTGATACAAGTGAAAAAATATACCCACAGTATCCAAAGGAAAGAAACACTTAAACAGTTTGTTGGGGGACAAGTTGTGCTAGAGAGAACACCACAACACCCAAATAGGCAGATTATTTCGGATGCTAACCTTCAAACAATGAGTGAAAATAAATTTGTTTGTCAAATAAATGATTATAATAGAGAATGTTCAAGATAACCTAGAGCAAATTCATAAGTATAGAAGATCAACCTATTTGCAATTACTAGGTGGTAGCAAACAGGTTTCTAGGTTGGATTCCTCCTCTTCTTCAAGCCACATAAAAGTAAACAATATTCGAAAGACCAAGCAAGCTACTTCACTAGTTTCAAGAAAATTATCCCATGATAATAGTGCAAAATGGCATGATGAAAACAAATGAAATCTCTTTAAAATAATTGATATATATCAAATGTGAACAGCGGGAAAGAACATCAAGTTAAGTGACATTAATTGCAGGTTGTTGTAAAGAAAGTCAACAAGTGAAGGAGGAATATTTGACTCCATGTGCAGATATGCACAAATGGACAAGCGTATATGACGATTATTGTACAAAGGCTAGAAGCATTGAAAGGTTTGATGCTTAAAAAAAAAAAAAACCAAGAACATGCAATTCTTCACACATGATCTCATTTTCATAAGTTGTGATCAAGCCTTAGAATTGAGTGCTAAAGGTAGCTTAAGTATTAGTTTACGAGGAAGTGCATGCTTATTGTGTTGCATTGGTGGTGGCTCTTGTGTGGGATCTAGTGAGTGTGCGAATCTAGGGAATGATAAGTGTAAGCTAACAGTTGAACCATTTTACAACACGCAACTTGAAATCTCTGGTAAAGCATCTTAGTATTTTACGAGAAATTTTATGCTTGTTTCATGAACCCTATAGAAGTAGGCAATGTTTGTACCCTATGAAAGAACCTTGAAAGACAACTATTCTACCCATACTTCATTTTGCATGGTTGTACATTGGATAGAACCACAGGTAACAACTCCTCACAGACAGTCTCTACCATTAATGCATAAGTAGTAGCATCGGGAGTAAGGCCTTTCCTGATCAAAGCATCTAGAATTTGAAATTCCTTCTTTAGATGGCCATTCTTTGAGATGCATTCAAACACTATATTGTAAGCTAAGAGTAGAGGTGGAAAACACGGATGCCCTAGGCAGTTAAGGATATCTATAGCTTTGTGCACCTTCCCATCCTTGTAGAGAGTTGTTGTCGAAGTACTATAAGTGACTATGTCAGGAAAACAACCTTTCAAGGAAGCTTGATCAAGACCAAATTTATTTTCTTATGAAACAAAATCTATGCTAATTCACATTTTTTAATAATAGCCTAGCACCCATCAAGATTTTTGGCAAATACTATGGTATTTAACCGGACTTACCAGATTCGAACTTCCTGACCCCATACCCAAATCCCAATCATCAAGGAATCGCGGAATCGACAATCTGGATCCAATTATTTAGCATTTAGTCCAGAACACGCTACCCACTTCAGCGTTGCCCAAGAAACCCCTTGAGATATGGCATGGAAAATAAGCTTAGAATTAAACATTTTGGGTACCTTTGCAAATCCACAATGCACATAATATCATAATAATATGTTATGACCTAATAGGTTGTCAGCATTATGATGTCGTGACTTCAAATCCCATGCAGGCGAAAGTGAAAAATAAACCGGTTATTGATCCTGATTACTGAACAACAGATGCAAAACCTGAATTGAAAAATGTTGGTATTTATCTTCAATTTTGAAAGCGTCGATGCAGTTGTTGTTGAAATTATAATTTCACCGTGCGCGCGGTCAGCAGTCAACGCATGGAGAAAACCACCACATCAAACCTAAACCGCCAGTATCATATCGCACCACTCTTCGACATAAAGTGGTTTCCGGACATGGTGGTCCGATGCTGACATTTGTCCACCCATGACGTACCCATGACGTAAGCACCTGACATCCATCGGAAGGTAACTTGTGCTCAACTCACCCCTTCCGATATTGTTTTCACCCGTCCGATGACCTCCAGTTTTTACCGCCGTTGATTTACCAAGTTGCACGATGGCTTAAAGAGCAGTCATAAAAGTCTTCCGATACGCAACCTCCGTCGTGGGATTAAAGGCAAGTTTGTCCGCCGTCCATTTCAAGGAAAGTACACGGGGTCTGATTAAAAATTTAATATAGTGTGGACCATACGTATTGCCCATCCCCTATGTTAAATGGCTGACATTTATTTTGGTAAAGCCTTTAATATTTCTTACGGCGAATTTAATAAGTAGTATGGGTAAGTTTTATTTTAATATATGTTTTTAAAAAAAAACGTTGACCCCATTTTGTTATGTGAAAAATATACACGGGGTTTTGTATTGAATGTGTAGTTTTAGAGTGTAGCAGCAAGTAAAAAAGAAAACAGAGGGTCCGCAGCACCCGTGAAAAACACAGAGAGTGAATTTTTGTATTGCAGAGGAGGAATGCACAGAAGTGCATAAATATTTTTGGGTCTGTAATGTAAAAGGGGTTTTTATGCAGCAGAGTAATTTTGGATTGTAATGTAAAAAATTGCACAGCAGTGCACAAGGAGAAGTAAATGAAACCAGTGGGTTGTTTTGTTTTCCAACCATGTATTGTTTCACAGCAGTGAAAAGGTAAACCTGTAACTCCCTGTAAGTTTTTTTTTTTCACACAACAGTGAATGTAAATGAAATATTTACACACAGTGGTGTAAAATTTCATAGGAGGCAGAGTAACTTTTGTAAAAATGTTTTGGTGAATCCCTCTGAGTAAAAGAGGATGAATATGTAAGTGTTTTTGCTTAATGAATAGAAATCATTTTATGGTGGTGAAATACTCTGTCCTGTGTAATTAATTTTAAAAAGACTTCTCTGTGTAAAAGATTCTGGAGCAAAGGAAACAGAGCATTGCCTCTGTGTTTTATATTTTGTGGTTTTGGTATTTTCCCATCCCAAACAGAGAAAAATACCCAACAGTGGTATAAGAGCAGGCTTAGGCTCTTTGTAGGTGACAAAGAAGCTGAAGGAAGGAGTTCTTTTGGTTGCAGCAGTCAGTTGTTTTAAGACATACAGTCAAGAAGTTGAAGCATAGCTGAGGATGCAAGGAATGGCCAGCACAAGCACTGGTATGGGTATGTTTAACACCCAGCTCCCACAGTTCAATGGGAAGAACTATTACTACTGGGCAATAACTATGAAA
>APFE031064337.1:52522-82145 GCA_000404065.3 Pinus taeda
AAACTGCCCGGTCTCATATCGCACCACCCTTCAGCGCAAAGTAGTTTCCGTGCAACGAGCTCCGATGCAATCTGGAGCTGACAACTGTCCAGCAGTGATGCTGGCCTGACATCAGCAAATCACTTCCATCGGAAGGTAACCTTCAGTCATCTTACCCCGCCCGATATGCGTCCGATCAACAGTGAATATTGTCTGCCGTTCGATTGTCAGGTAAGGTCTGCGCAGTTTAAAGTCTGTCCGAAGTCATACGGAGGCCTGTCAGAATTAATGCAGCATGGACCATACATAATCGACCATGCCTTATGATAAATGAATGTCATAGGTTTGGTAAGGCGTTTAATATTTCTTACGGCGGGAGTATGGGTAAGTTTTTAATATAAGTTTTTTATAAAAAAAACGTTGACCAATTTTTGTTAACGCACAGGGATTGTAATATGTGCATTATGCAATTGCACATAAAGAAAAAAATTTGGCCCTGCAGCACTGTGAACAAAAAGAGCGAACCCAGCATTGTAAAAAAAAGGAGAGGGGAATGTAATGTGAATTTTTATGGTATTGCACACGAGGAGAAGAGTGTGTGGGCTCGCAGCAGCCATTAAAAGGAAACCAGGGGATTGTCATGTAAAAGCATAAGGTGAAAATAAAAACAGGGTCCGCAGCACCTGTAAAAACCAACAAAGAAAAATCAGAGGAACTCAAAGTGCATGAATTTATTTTTGGGTTGTAAGTAATGTCATTTTTTTTGGAATGAAATGCAGCAGAGTAAAAACCATTTTGTCTTGGTAATGTAAGAAGAAAAGGAATGCACAGCAGTGCAGGAGAAAAAGGTAAATGAAGAAAACCAATGGACGGTTTTGTTGGAAACCATGTATTGTTTCACAACAGTGAAAAGGTAAATGTGTAACTCCCTGTAAGTTTTGTTTTTCACACAGCAGTGAATGTAAATGAAATATTTACACAGTGGTGTAAAATTTCATAGGAGGCAGAGTAAGTTTGTAAAATGTTTTGGTGAATCCCTCTGAGTGAAAGAGGATGAATATGTCTCAGTAAATTCTCAGGTGAAAACAGAGTTTTGGTTGAATATTGTTTTTGGTAAATCCCTCTCAGCAAAGAGGATGAATATCTATATGTAAGTGTTTTTATTTTAATGAATGGAAATCTTTTATGGTGGTGAAATACTCTGTTCTCAGCTATTTTTTTAAAAAGGGTCCTCTGTGCAAAAAGATCCTGGAGCAAAGGAAACAGAGCATTGGCTCTGTGGTGTTTGTCTGGTTCTGGTATTTTCCCATTCCATTTCAAAAATACCCAACAATTTCGGCTTTAGAGGTCTCAAAAGCATTGGCTTCATCCATGGGCTATCTTTTACCAATAACCTTTATTCTTCTTTGTCGATGTATTAAGGGCTAGGCTGGTGTATTTGATCTATAAGTTAAAATTAAATAGTCTTTTAAAACATACAAAAATTCAAATTTAAAAGAAGGTATGTGTGTTAACGACATTTTGCTGGAATTTTTTTCCGGCGTTTCGCTTGATATTTTTTTGCCCTATGCCTGTCAGAACTTTATGAATAGCTTTCAGAACTTTATTAATAGCTTTTCTTGTGCGAAGGTTTATAGGGATTCTGTAATTAACTGTGCGGGAAGTTATCAACAGATTATATCACTTTTGAAGGGACTCGGATATCTAGTTTTATTTTTATTATTAAGTTTTAAGACTTTTAAATTATAAGCTTAATTTACTATCATTAAGTTTCAATTTAATTATCTAACTAACCAAAATATCAATTAAGGAGTTGTGCTTTCTAAATATTAACTGCCAACTATATGTTCGGTGTTTCGAATTTATCTGTAGCCAAAAGTTTGGGACTCTGCACAGTTTTTTCCAACGGGTTTTGAGAGCAATTCACGGGGTTGCAAATTTTCACGGACTTGCTACTCGTTATAGTAATAAAGCAGAGCAGGCTAGTAAATTTAATTCTCGAAACTGCTTTTAGCCATTATTATTCATTTCATTGGTTTACATTGGTATTAGATATTAGCTCCGCGATATTAATGATATTTATTATATTTTTATGATTCATTCAAATAGCGTTTTTGTATTTGGAATATGGCAGTTTATATATATATTTTTTATATTTATTTCGCACTAAATTTATTATGTGTTTGGTGGATCAAATTTTTCAAGGTGTAAATCTATTTCTTTTAGTATAAAATTTGAGGAAAGATTTCCGTCTCAAAGGATTTGAGAGATTTGATCACTCTCAGTACATGATAGATCCGATGTTAGATGGATCTAGGCTAGTTTCAATCGTGCACGATCATAGAAAATTTGTTGAAGATCAATTATTTTGACAATTTTAAATATGTTAAATATGTTTGAGATTAATCTGGTCATTTTATTTTTAAATTTGCTCTAGCTTAGTGCAAGCAATCAAATATAATAAAAAATCAACATCTACACCAAAATCAATACATCTAAAGCAAGCAATCAAATATAATTAAAAATCAAAATCTACATTGAAATAAATGCATCTAGTGCAAGCAATCAAATAGAATTAGAAAAAATCTACACTAAAATCAATGCATCTAGTGTGAGGCATCAAATAGGATTATAAATCGTGAATTGTAATGAAACCAATGCATCTAGTGATTATAAATAATCATCTACACTCAAATCAATGCATCTAGTGGAAACAATCAAATAGAATTAGAAAACATCTACACTAAAATCAATACATCCACTGCAAGCAATCAAATAGGATTAGAAATTAATATCTACACTAAAACCGATGCATCTAATGCAAGCAATCAAATATCATTAAAAATGAACATCTACACTGAAATCAATGCATCTAGTGCAAGCAATCAAATAGTATTTGAAATCACCATGTATGTTAAAATCAATGCATTTAGTGTAAGAAATCTTCTTCCGTGTCTCCCCCTCCATATATATATATATATATATATATATATATATATATATATAATATATATATATCCATCCATCTATCTTTTTTTGTCTCTCATTCTAACCCCCAAACATACACACTCTGTCTCCATCTCTCTCTGGTCATTCCCTCTCTCTCTCCACTTTTCTCTATGTATTTCTTCTTTCTTCCCTCTCCCTTCCAACTTCATTTTGTTGTCCCTCCCTCTCTCCTCCTCTCTCTCCCTCCCTCTCTCCTCCTTTATCTCATCCTTCCTCTCTATCCTTTTCTCTCCCCTAATCACCCTCTCTCTCTCTCTCCAACCTTGTCACTTTCTCCCTCCCTCTCTCCTCTCCCTCCTCATCTCTCCCCTTCAATTTTTGTGTGTGTCTCTCTCTCTTTTAGTCTTTTCTCCCTCTCTCACTCCTCTCTTTATCTCTCTCTTCATTCCTCTTCTCACCTCTAATTTAGTTTTCCTTCTTCATTGCAAGAAATCAAATAGGATTAGAAATCATCATATACACTGAAATCAATGGATAAATCATATAGAATTAGAAATCATCATCTACACTGAAATCAATGCATTTGGTGAAAGAAATCTTCTTCCCTCTCTCCCCCCTCCATCTATATCTATATATGCTTCCATCTCTCCTACTTTTTCTCATTCTATATCTTTGTTTTTCTCTTTCATATATATCTAGAGTTATATATAATAATAAATAAGTCAATTAAAATTATTAAGTTGAATATATTAAAATATAATATATGATATATAAAATTAATTTTGGATTTAATAATAATATTAATATAAACATAGCAATTGGTTTTCTTTTAAAATATTCATTTTACAAAAATTTAATTAAAATAAATATTAAAAGATTTTAGAGCAAGATTTTGGATTTTGCGTTCAATTAACCTTTTTACTTTGATAAGAAATGGTAGGGGCTTTAGTAAAGAGTAAAGATGTTTAAAATTTTACTTAATTTAGAATTTTAATGTGGTAATGTTTTTTGTTGAAGGTAAATTTATGATCTATTCAAATTTAACTTATATGATAAAAGAACTATTAAACTTATGAGATAATTGTATTATAATTTTTTATCTAAATGTAGGAGATAATTGTATTGTCTTTTTTTTATCTATATCATTATTTTCATCTCAATCTATGAGTCCGGCATTGCAGTGGGAAAGTAAAGTAATGAAAGTTGGTGTTTACCATCCAACCATACCAACTAGATTGTTCGATGCTTGCCCCCAAACTCCTAGGCAGCAAGGAAGGAAGACCCCCACCTCTTCTCGAAAATGGTGGCCATCAATCATCATCAATTGGTGTGCGGCACCCCCCTTGCTCCCATACGGAGCATGCCATGCGGTACTTTTGTTTTGGGCCAATATTAATTTTTTCTATTTTCATTATTATTATTTATTGGAGATACGAACATAAACATTATTTACATTTCTAATTTTCATTTATTTTTATGTTGGCTAACATGAGCTAACATTTAAATTTAAGCACGAACATATTTATACATCGAGGTTATACTAGGTTGTAGAATATGCCTCTTGACACAATAATTTAATATAGATCATTATGCTTAATGCAGAGCTTATTCATCTTGTACAATAAATTTGCTGACACATTATTTATAATAACAATATAATTTGTCAACATTCATCTTGTACAATAAATTTGCTGACACATTATTTATAGTAACAATAATTTGTCAACATAATACGGAGGAAACTCACTCTGTAGAATGCAGAGCTTATGCAGCTAGTACAATGAGTTTCCCCGCACATTATTTGCTTTTTATTTAATGCCCCATTATCTTGATTTATAACTAATACATTTCAAATAAATTGCACTCTGTTCGTGCAAATGCAATATAATTTTGAGCTTATGCATCTAGTACAACGAATTTCCCCATACATTATTTACACAATTGCTTTTTGTATAGAGAATCTTTGGCGAAATCACATAATTAATCTTTTGTCGAAGCAACCAGTGTGGTTCATCGTCAGGACAAGTTGAAGAACCGATCCAGCTTAGCTAGTTAAATAGAATGGGCAGAGACTCCAACAGCTAGAAAGATAACGGCTAATTTCGACAATATGACCCAGAAATATAATAAATATTCTTGCTATATTTTTATTTATGATTATTCCTAGAAAATAGATAAATAAGGTAAATATATGTTAGTAAATCATTAATATATATAACTAAATATAATTATGTTATTAATAAATCATATTATATATACAACTAACTTTCCCATATTTGCTTTATTTAATATTTATTTATATTATATTATTTATTTTTACAATAATCCAATTCGAATTTTCCCAAAATAATAGTTTATTTTTATATAATATTGATTCTCTAATTAGAGGGTATAAATAAAATTCTTACCATGGACTAAAAAATACTTATATCGTAATAAATCATATAATATATGTAGTATTCATGATATATATAACTAATATATATTATTTATTCTAAATACAACTAACCTTCCCCTAATTTGTTTATTTATATAATTATTATTATTTATTTATTTATTTATTATATTTTTAATTTATTTTACCTTAATCAATTTGAATACATAATTTATTTTATTTAATAATTGTTATTATTCTAATTAGGATGTGTAAGTAAATAATACCATGGATTAAAAATTTTACTTATATCGAATATAAATAATATAGGGTAATATAGAAATGGTTAAGATAAACCAATTCTTTTTGTTTAATGCCCTATTATCTTGATTTATAGCTAATACATTTTAGGTAAAAAAAATACAAATAAATTGCAATTTGTTTGTGCAAATGCAATATAATTTTTAAGGCATAATGTATCAACATTTGTCCTTCTTGGCTTTCCATTCTTTCATGTAGACCACTTAAGAGGCTTGCAACATTGGACAGAGCAGTAACTATGTCAAACATAAACATAACAGTGTCACTGTGTGAGAGCACCATAGTAACATTGTCAAATATAAAAGTGTCAGTGTGAGAGCACTCACTCACTCACTGAACGTCCACTCACAAAATTATTTTTTATTTTTATTTTTAAATGAATTGTTAAACATTCTGATAAATACCAAAACAAAAAATCTCTCCATCAAAAAAATTATGTCTCATCAAAACTCTTTAAGCCTATTGAAAATTAAAAATAAGATTTTCAATAAATTAGAAAAAAAAATTGCATTTACTTAGAATAGAAATATTCACTATTTTCATGCAACTTTGGTTAAAATTAAAAAAAAAAAAATAACAGTCAACTTATTTGGACAGTTAGGCTAATGCTATAGTCCCTAGCTAAATAATGACTAATAAACCCAATTTTTAGCAAAACAAAGACCAATAAACCAAGTTTTCTTTTGGGGTTGTGTAAGCGTTTATGGCTTTCCTATTTTGCCCCGTGGAGGGCCTCAGCTATGTTTTTGTTCCCTTGATACACTGCAAATAATTTATAATTTATCTCGTTCGTTTTTAGTGTTGTCTGCAATCGCTTGATATACAAAAAGGAAAAAATGTAAATCGTTGATCTGTGATGTTGATTTTTAACTTGCAGAATATCTGGAAAAATCCAGTGAGATACATTTAAAATTAAAGCTTTTATTTCATGACAGCTCGAATCTTAATTAGATATTAACGAGATTTCGACTTAGTGCATCCTGATCGGCTACTCACACTCGAATTTTCTACTGATAACAAATTTGTGACTGCAAAATAGTAGTTTGCTTTAAAAATAGCTCACTACACCTATGCCTTAGCACTTCAGGATTGAGAAGCCATTTTCCATACATGGATCCCATGCAAAGAGCGATCAGAGTACGTGTGCCATAAGTCTTCACCTACACCAAACCGCTCCGTGTCCAATTCGTTTGTTTATTTTATCTCTACTAGATGGATACCTATATTTGAATTTTCTACTGGATTCCTATCAAACTTGTGGCTGGAAAATATCAGTTTGCTTTAAAAATAGCTCACTCCACCTCTTCCTTGACACTTCAGCATTGAGGAGCCATTTTCCATAACTGGGTTCCGTGCAAAGAGCGATCAGAGTACGTGTGGCATAACTCTTGACCATTACACCAAACCACTACGTGTCTTAGGATTTGTTTATTTATTTTATCTCTACATTTTTCTAAAGGGAGATACCCAAACATAAATTCAACACAAAAGAATGGAGATTCCAATCAGGCGCAGATGCAGAAGACGAAGAAATAACGGATAGGAGGTTAGTCGATCAATTAGGTGAATGCTCTCGTCAATAATCACGAAGAGTTAGACGAAGAGAGTACGCGAGTAACAACCATCTAGCTTGCAGATTCATCTATGCAAACTTCTTATGACAGCTATCCATTAGTGGCTAGAAAGAATTCAAATGGAGTGCCATTGTTATGCACTGCAAGAGGATGCAGAGTTTCCCATGTATCTAAAAGCGAGTATATGAGTGGGGGCTCTGACATCGATAGAAGAGAAAAAAATTGTGAAGCAGATGATGATGAGAATTCCAAGAATAGCAGAGATATGTATTACCAAAGTATGTTGGAAGTAAATCCTGGGAGTTCACTTCTTCTTAAAGATAATAATAAGTTTCTCCCTGAGGTTATCAATTCGCAAATATTTTATTCTTACTTTTATAATGGTAGGATATCAGTGGGTTTGGGTTTTCAGATATTAAATTTGGCGTATTTTTTATGTTGATTAGGTGCACCATGATATTGCGAAAGCTGAAGAATATTGTGGAAGGGTGATGTTGGCAAGCCCTGAAGATAGAGAGGCTTTGGCACTTTCTGCCAAGTTTACATGGAAAACACAGAATGAGGCAGATCGGGCTGACGGTTATTTTGATCGAGCAGTGAAGCCTGCTCCCGATGACTGGTGAGATGACTAATTGCATTTTTTTCAACAATAATATTACATCATGCATGGCGAGGCTATGGCTCAAATTATATTTTACGTTGATCTGGTGGATTATAATCTTTGCAGCTATGTTGTTTCATCTTATGCCCATTTCTTATGGAATTCTGAAGAGGAGGAGGATCAGAATGATGATCATGTTGATCTGCAAAGTGTGGAAGATGTGGCAGATGTAACTTCTCTGTGACTAGCTTAATTTACATGATCGGTAAATAATGAATCAGTACCATAAAGAATAAAAAAAATTCAGAGAATCAATATCATAAAAGGAGTCCGTACAATAAGAAATCGTTATTCGAAATTAAGGTTGAATGGTAAGATTTCGCTATAATAAGATATAATCTTGGAAAGTAGTTATAATGGTTTAATTAGACTGGCAAGTTATATGTACTTTCGGGGAATACAAATTTTCTTTTCTCCATATTAATGATAACGTTGAGTCGTATTTGCAGCTTATAGATCCCTCTAAAATAAGCTTTTACGTTTCAATACGTTAAAAAACAATGTTTGAAATAAATAAAAAACATCCATTCGTAAGCTCTACGAAATAGAGTTTGAACGCTGTGTAAAACGCTCTATATATTTAATGTACATTACACATTATAATAACAATCATGGTTTTAGAGAAGTCAGAACTACTCTACAAAATAGAAACTAATTCATATTCTAAGGTACTGTGAACCAATTCACTATTCTAAGATATTCTCCATTATCTCTAACACTCCCTCTTAATGAAGAAGGGGTTCACAAATATGTCTAACATCTCCCTAAACATTTCAAACTTAATTTTTCCAAGAGACTCAGTGAAAATGTCTACAACATTATCACATGTATTACAATATACCAGATGGATTTCTTTTGATTACACTTTATCCGTGACAAAGTGGAATTGTGTATCAATGTGTTTAGTGCTCTTGTGAAACACGTGAGTATTAACAAGTTTGATTGAACTTTGATTGTCGCATCTGATTGTTGTTGCATCTTTCTATTCTTCCCCAACATGTTGGAGAAGTCTCAACCAAATTGTCTCGCATGTTGCTGCACACATAGCTTGATACTCTGCTTCCACTGAAGACAAGGAAACTATGTTCTGTTTCTTGTTGCTCCATGTAATCACCCCGGATCCAATGCTCAATGCATAGCCTGTTATGGATCTGCAATCATCTACATTTCCAGCCCAGTCTAAATCTGTAAACCCTATGAATCTAACATCAGAGGAATTAGTATAAATAATATCATAGTCTATAGTACCTTGTAGATACCTCAAAACACATTTTGCTGCATTCCAATAACTCTCAAGTGGCTTGGACATGTATTGACTTAGCACACTAACTGCATAAGCCAAATCTGGTCTAGTAGTGGTTAGGTAGATTAAGCTCCCAACCAGTTGTTTGTAAAGTGTCGCATCTGCCTCTTTAGAGCCATCCTCACTTTGAAGTTTAATGTTCTGTTGTAATGGTACTACTACTACCTTACACTGATCCATCCTAAATTTTTCCAGTAGACCTTTGACATACTTACCCTGGGACAGAAAAGTTTGTCCTGAATCTCTCCAAATCCCAAGACCCAAACAGTATCTTAATTCACCAAGGTCTTTCATTTCGAACACCCGTGACATTTGTTCTTGATTTCTTTGATTAGAGTAATAACATCACATGTAATAATTAAATCATCTACATACAAAGAAATCAACATTATGCGACCCTGTTCATCTTTCATAGTATACAAATTAAGGTTGTTTTAACTTTTATTGTAGCCAAATTGTAGAAAAAATGAATCAGTATTTTCATACTAGGACCTGGGTGCTTGCTTTAGTCCATAAAGAGCTTTAAACTATAGACTAAATGTTCTTTCCCTTTCTTGACAAACCCTTCAGGTTGCTCTAAATAAACCTCCTCTTTCAATTCTCCATTTAAAAATGTAGACTTTACATCTAGTTGGTGAATCATCTAATGTTTCTTAGTAGCTAAAGCAACCAACATTTTGGTGGTATTTAGTTTAGCTACAGGGGCAAGTTTCTTCATAGTCAATGCCTTCTTTTTGTGAATACCCCTTTGCTACCAATCTAGCTTTTAATTTATCTATGGTTCCATCTACATTAATCTTTGGTTTATACAACCATTTACAACCTATGGTTTGTTTCCCTCTAGGAAGTTCAACCATCTCTCAAGTGTTGTTCCTGATTATAGATTCATATCATGTTCCATAACTATTTTCCATTCACTACATTCATTTGCTTCCATATAACTAGAAGGTTCAACAACATTCATCATACTAGTTATAAAAGCATTTTCCCTATATCTTGCTAGCAATTGAGCTTTCCTACCTAATCTCCTGAGTGGTGGGGTAGCTTCAAACCTTGTCTGATCCTCATTTTCTGGACTTGGTTTGATAGCTACATCATCTTCTTTTCCTTCCTACTACTGTTGTTGCTGCTCATTTCTGTCACCTGATTCATCACTTCCTTCTTCCACCAAAAACGGAATATCCCATTCCTCATTGCGCTTATCATATTCTTCATGATCTTGCTCATGGAATATGACATCTCTACTAACAAAAATCTTTTAAGTAGAGGGATTAAATAATATATAAGCTTTATATTGTGAACAATACCCTATAAAGGTACATCTCATTGCTTTTGAATCTAGTTTTCTTTTGTCTTCCTTTGGAATATGGGCAAATGCTTTAGACCCAAACACTCTTAAATGTTTTACTGCAAGCTTAAATCCATATAATGCTTCATAAGGAGTTTTAAACTCATGAATCTTTGTAGGACTTCTATTTTTCAAATAAACTATGGTATTCAATGCTTCAGCCCAAAAACCATTCGAAAGATCCTTACCTTTCAACGTGCTCCTAGCACATTCCACCATTGTTCTATTCTTTCTTTCCATTACTCTGTTCTACTGAGGAGTATGGGGTACTGTGAATTGTTGTACTACCATGGTCTTTACAATACTTGATAAGTTCATCCTTCATGTATTATCCCCCTTGATCGGAGCAGAGAATTTTTATATGTATCCCTGTTTGCTTTTCAATCATGTTTTTGAACTACTTAAAGTATTCAAATGTGTGACTTTTCTTACTCAAAAAATATAGCCAAGAAAACTTTGTGCAGTCATCCATAAACAGTAAAAAATAAAGTGCACCTCCTAATGACTTTATTTGCAACGGTCCACAAAGATCTATACGCACTAATTCAAGTATGTCTCTCTGTTTCTTCTCTACTCGAACGAGGAATTCCTCTCTATGCATATTTCCTAATGTACAGATATCACAATCACTATGCACTTGCTTTAACATAGGAAGATCTCTTACCATTTGCTTTTTCTGAAGTAACAACAAATCATTGTAGTTGATATGACCAAATTTTTGATGCCACAGCTCTTCTGTAGTCAAACTCGTTGTTGTCAAAGCTCGAACTAGTGCTGGTATTACATCCATTTGTACAGACCTCCTGTTCGAATTCCTGTAGCAATAGTATTCATACCATCCAACAATTCTTTAATATAACAGTTAGATTTAAAAAATTCAACTTTAAGATCTTGATCTATAATCATTGATATAGAAATCAAGTTCTTTCTTACACCGAGCACATACATGACATTATGAATTTTTCTTACAATACCATTAGGTAAAATGACAGAAATTTTCCCACACCCTTTGATCTGATGACTATTATCATCACCTAGGTAGATTTGTTCTCCCTCGTTGATTTCTTTAAATTCTTTGAACCACTGCTTGTTCCCCGTGATATATGTTGATGCTCCCAAATCTATATACCAGATGTCTGCATCAACATTCTCATCAAAGTCTGTCATTAACAATCTGAAGTTTTGCTCATGATTATCATTTGCGAAATGACCTGCATGTATTTTCAGCTTCTACTGTTGTTCATGATATTTCTTCTTCCTGCACTCCTTAGCGATATGACCAATCTTTCCGCCATAAAATCATTTAATTTCGGAGTTGTTTCTATTCAGATGCATACCTTGAGTCTAATTTGGTCTTTTCTGTGAGTTTCCTCCATTTTGTTGTTGCGAATTTCCTTTTCCTTTGAAGAAGTTATTTTTTGCCATCAATGCAAGATCTGCACTTTGGGGCTTCAGAGTCAGTCTTCTTTCTTCTTCTTGCATTAATATTTCTGTCAGTTCTTCAAACTTTGGGATTTTCTCTCTCGCATTTATCCCAGTGATAAACATTTGGTAGTCATCGATCACACTATTCATGGTAATTGTTACTAGATCTGTATCTGCAATTGTATCACCAATGTATGCCAATTTGTTCTTCAAATCTTTGATCCTCGCTATGACGGAAGCAATTGTTTCATTCTCCTCCATCTTCAGGGATAATATCTTGCTCTTCAAGAACATAAGATGATTTGTATTCTTGATTTCATACAAATCCTTCAATATTCCCCAAATTTCACTTGCTGATTTACATTCTCTGATATGTGGTATGATGCAGTCTTTCACTGACATCTTCAGCAGCGCCCTTGCTTTACCTTTTCGCTTCTCCCAGTCTAGGATCGATGCTGATCTAGCTGCTGGCTTCTGCTCATCCCCATTTGCAATCGTCCAAGTACTCTACACTTCTAGCAGAGTTTACATCTTGAATATCCAATTCACATAATTGGAGCCATCTAGCTTTTTATACTCATTGAAGTATGCTTCAATCATTTTATTATTCATCTTGGAGATAAAAAAAAATTGACAAGTAAAAAAAATTATATGTTAGATCTACCCCAGATCTATGTCAAAGACAGAAACTGTTGATCTCCGCGAGTCCGATTTCTAGTATTTTAAACAACCTCTAGCACTGGCTGATCCCTTGTAATCTATGCGCCCTCTCCACGCAGCCTCTAGGAAATTCTCCACCACACTGCGCGCTCTCCACGACAGCCTTATGAGGAACCACGTATAGGGTCGTCGCAACCTTCTCTCGGCAGAGCTCAACCTCTAGTAAGCCTTCTCTCGACATCCACCGCCAAGACGCAACCCCCTTTTTTTGTTTGCATGGTCGGCACAATTAACCAACACAGATTCGCGACAGTCGACACGATTATCCAACACAGATTCACGACGGTCATCCAAAAATAAAATGTGGGAAGCCTCACAGTGGGATGGGCGTGATTTTTCTTGCAAACCACGCGACGATTACACCTCAGGCACGCCAGGAAAATCCTTCACTCAGCAAAAAAGGTTTCTCAGCCCTATTGCTTTGATACCATGTTAAAAAGCAATGTTTTAATTAAATAAAAAACATCCACTGGTCATTTCTACGAAAGAGAGTCTGAACCAAGAGAGTCTGGCTCTACAGAACGCTCTACATACTCAATGTACATCACACATTATATAACAATCATGGTTTTAGGGAAGTTGGAACCGTACCCTAGAAAATAGAAACTAATTCCTATCCTGAGGTACCTTGAACCAATTCACTATTCTAAGATATTCTCCACTATCTCTAACACAATCAAGAACAATTTCTTTTTAATGAAAACTAATTTTTTTCCTCTCAAATTCAATTTTATCAGTGAGACATATGATGTTAAAGATCATAGTTGATGCTAATTATCATAATTTTGTCTTGTAATAAATATAGCGGCCAGGCAATTTATATATTGCGTCAGACTATACGGACTTTCTAAAATCCATTTCCATGTAAATCAATTACAAATTTCAAATTATTTTCGTAATATGGCTCATGCTTTTTCCATTATTTAATCTTTGCGACATAATTAAGATGCCCCCTAAAATCAATTGTTGTTGAATCATTGTGAGATAATTAATAGGGGTCAATCCTTTTGGAGGCCCCGTATCGAATTCGGTGGCGGCAATCGAAGCATGATTCTAGGAATTATCATTGTCACCTTTATGCTTTGGAGGGAAATTGACCGTCACTATTTATTCCCATTTAGCTTTCAAATTTATAGAACCATTCAAATTTATCTAGTTTGAGATCTAATATGATCAGAGATGGATCAAATTTCTTCAAATGCAAATTTATAGTGTAAATAAATTGATATCCACATAAATTAGTTAATATAGATCTTAAAATTAGTTAAAAAAAAAAAATTGAAATATTTTTGAAAAATATAAAGTTAAAAAATTTTAGTCACGTATTTTTTTCTACTTTTGATTTCTTTATATCTTATTTTTCTATATTTAAAGAATATTTTATTTTTAGTTGTTCAATGTTGAACTGATGGACATACATAAGTACACATAGCCGTTATACTGAGTTGTAAAACTAGCAATTGTTAGAGATAATGGAGAATATCCTAGAATAGTGAATTGGTTCACAGTACCTTAGGATAGGAATTAGTTTCTATTTCTTAGGGTATGGTTCTAACTTCCCTAAAACCGTGTGTGCTATTTAATGTGTGATGTACATGGACAATGTAGAGCATTCTGTAGAGCTAGACTCTCCTGGTTCAGACTCTCTATTTTAGAGCTGACTAGTGGATGTTTTTTTATTACTTCAAACATCGCTTTTTAACATGGTATCAGAGTGACAAGGCCGATCCCACTTTGAGACTTTCCGCACGCCCGTCGTGAATCCATGCTGGATAATCATGCCAACCATTGTGAATTTGTGTTAGCTAATCACACCGACCATGCAAAGAAAAAAAAGTAGGTTGCATCTTAGCGGTGGCTGCGGAGAGAAGGCTGCATGGAGGCCGAGGTCTACCAAGAGAAGGTTGTGATGACACTATACGTGGTTCCTCATAGGACTGTTGTGGAGAGCATGCAATGTGGTGGAGATTTTCCCAAACGCCGCGTGGAGAGTGCGCGAAGACTGTAAGGGATCAGCCAATGCTAGAGGCTATTGAAAAGACCAGAAATTGGACTCGTGGAGATCAGCGATTTCTGTCTTTCACACAGATCTGGGGTAGATCTAACATGTATATTTTTTTACCTGTCAATTTTTTTTTAATCGCTAAGATGAATAATCAAATGACTGAAGCATACTTCAATGAGCATAACAAGCTTGATGGCTCCAATTATGCGAATTGGAAATTCAAGATCCAGAATATGCCAGAAGTGTAGAGTGCTTGGATGATTGCAAATGGGGATGAGAAGAAGCTAGCAGTTGGATCAGCATCGATCCCAGATTGGGAGAAGCAAGAAGGTAAATCAAGGATGTTGTTGAAGATGTCAGTGAAAGACTGCATCATACCACATATCAGAGAATGTAAATCAACAAGCGAAATTTGGGGAATATTGAAGGATTTGTATGAGATCAGGAATACAAATCATCTTTTGTTCCTGAAGAGCAAGATCTTATCCCTAAAGATGGAGGAGAATGAAACAGTTGCTTCCTTCATAGCGAGAATCAAATATCTGAAGAACAAATTGGCTGACATTGGTGATACAGTTGCAGATACAGATCTAGTAACCATTACCGTGAATGGTGTGACCGATGACTACCAAATGTTTATCACTGGGATAAACGCAAGAGAGAAAATCCCAAAGTTTGAAGAACTAACAGGAATAATAATGTAAGAAGAAGAAAGAAGATCAACTCTGAAGCCAGAGTGCAGATCTTGTGTTGATGGTGAAAAATAACTTCTTCAAAGGAAAAGGAAATCTACAACAACAAAATGGATGAAACTCAAAAAAAAAAACAAATTAGACTCAAGGTATGCATTCGAATAGAAACAACTCTATAATTAAATGTTTTTGTTGAGGAAAACTTGGTCATATTGCTAAGGATTGTAGGAATAATAAATATCATGAATAACAACAGAAGCAGAAAAGAAATGCAGGTCATCTTGCAAACGATAATCATGAGTAGAACTTCAGATTGTTCATGGAAGACTTTGATGAGAATGTCGATGTAGACATCTGGTATGTACATTGGGGAGCATCAACAGATATGATGGGGAACAAGAAATGGTTCGAAGATTTTAAAGAAATCAACGACGAAGCACAAATATACCTAGGTGATGATAGAAGTCATCAGATCAAAGGGCGCATAAAAATTTCTGTCATTTTACCTAATGGCACTGTAAGACAAATTCATAATGTCATGTATGTGCCTAGTGTAACAAAGAACTTGATTTCTGTATCCATGATTACAGATCAAGATCTTAAAGTTGAATTTTTTAAATCGAACTGCTATATTAAAGATCTATTAGATGTCCTGAATACTATTGCTACAACAATTCGAAAGGAGGTTTGTACAAATTTGATGTAAGACCAACACCAGTTCGAGCTTTGACAACAGTGAGTTTGACTACAGAATAGTTGTGGCATCAGAGATTTGGTCGTATCAACTACAATGATCTGTTGTTACTTCAGAGAAAAGGAAATGGTAAGAGATATTCCTATGTTAAAACAAGTGCATAATGATTGTGATGCTTGTACATTAGGAAATATGCATAGAGAGGAATTCCCTGTTCAAGTAGAGAAGAAACAGAAAGACATACGTCAATTAGTGCACATAGATATTTGTGGACCCATGCAAACAAATTCATTAGGAGGTGCACTGTATTTTTTACCGTTTATTAATGGATGCACAAAGTTTTCTTGGGTATATTTTTTGAGTAAGAAAAGTCACACATTTGAGTACTTTAAGTAGTTCAGAAACATGATTGAAAAGCAAACAGGGAAGCATATAAAAATTCTCTGCTCCGATCAAGGCGAAGAATACAGGAAGGATGAGCTTATCAAGCATTGTAAAGACCATGGGATATTATAGCAATTCATAGTACTCAATACTCCTCAACAGAATGGAGTAATGGAAAGAAAGAATAAAACATTGGTGGAATGTGTTAGGAGCATGTTGAAAGGTAAGGATCTCTCGAATGGTTTTTGGGCTAGAGCATTGAATACTGCAGTTTATTTGAAAAATAGGAATCCTATAAAGAGTATTGAGTTTAAAACTACCTATGAAGCATTATATGGATTTAAGCCTACAGTAAAATATCTAAGAGTGTTTGCGTCAAAATCATTTGCCCACATTCCAAAGGAAGATAGAAGAAAACTAGATTCAAAATCCATCAGATGTACCTCTGTAGGATATTACTCACAATATACAGATAATAGATTATTTAATCCCTCTACTCACAAGATTTTTGTTAGTAGAGATGTCATATTCCATGAGAAATATCATGAATAATCTTATAAGTGCAATGAGGAACAAGATATTCCATTCTTGGTGGAAGAAGGAAGTGTTGAATTAGGTGACAAAAATGAGCGATGGAAATAGCAACAGCAGTAGCAGCAGGAAGGAAAATAAGATGATGTAGCTATCAAGCCAAGTCCAGAAAATGATAATCAGACAAAGTTTGAAGCTACCCCACCACTCAAGAGATCAGGTAGGAAAGCTCAATTGCCAACAAGATATAGGGAAAATGCTTTCATAACTAGTATGATGAATGTAGTTGAACCTTCTAGTTATAAGGAAGCAAATGAATGTAGTGAATGGAAAATAGCTATGGAACAGGAATATGAATCTATAATCAAGAACAACACTTGGGAGCTGTTTGAACTTCCTAAAGGGAAACAAACCATAGGTTGTAAATGGTTGTATAAACCAAAGATTAATGCAGATGGAACCATAGATAAATTAAAATCTAGATTGGTAGAAAAGGGGTATTCACAAAAAGAAGGCATTGACTATGAAGAAACCTTTGCCCCCGTAGCTAAACTAAATACCATTAGAATGTTGATTTCTTTAGCTACTAAGAAACATTGGAGGATTCACCAACTAGATGTAAAATATTCATTTTTAAATGGAGAATTGAAAGAAGAGGTTTATTTATAGCAACCTGAGGGGTTTGTCCAAAAAGGGAAAGAAAATTTAGTCTGTAGATTAAAGAAAGATCTATATGGACTAAAGCAAGCACCCAGGTCCTAGTATGAAAAGATTGATTCATTTTTTCTGCAACTTGGCTACAACAGAAGTAAAAAGGACCCTAATCTATATACCATGAAAGATGAATAGGGGTGCATAGTGTTGATTTATTTGTAAGTAGATGATTTAATTATTACAGGTGATGCTATTTCTCTAATCAAAAAAATCAAGCAACAAATGTCATAGGTGTTCGAAATGAAAAACCTTGGTGAATTAAGATATTGTTTGGGTCTTGAGATCTAGAGAGATTCGGGACAAACTTTTATGTCCCATGGTAAGTATGTCAAAGGTTTATTGGAAAGATTCAGGATGGGTCAGTGTAAGGATGCAGCAGTACCATTATAGTAGAACATTAAACTTCAAAGTGAGGATGGCTCTAAAGAGGCAGATGTGACACTTTATAGATAGCTGGTTGGGAGCCTAATCTACCTAACCACTACTAGACCAGATTTGGCCTATGCAGCCAATCCGCTAATAATACATTTCCAAGCCACTTGAGAGTCATTGGAATGCAACAAAATGTGTTTTGAGGTATCTACAAGGTATTATAGACTATGGTATTATTTATACCGATTCCTATGATGTTAGATTAACAAGATTTACATATTCTGACTGGGCTGGAAATGTAGATGACTGCAGATCCATAACAGGCTATGCATTCAGCATTGGATCTAGGGTGATTACATGGAGCAGTAAGAAACAGAACACAGTTTCCTTGTCTTAAGTGGAAGCAGAGTATCAAGCCATGTGCGCAGTGACTTGTGAGGCAGTTTGGTTGCGAAGACTTCTCTAGGATGTTGGGGAAGAACAGAAAGATGCAACAACAATCAGATGTGACAATCAGAGTTCAATCAAACTTGCTAATAATCTGGTGTTTCACAAGTACATTGAACACATTGATACACAATTCCACTTTGTCAGGGAGAAAGTGCAATCAAAGTAAATCCATCTTGTATATTATAATGCATCTGACAATGTTGCAGACATTTTTAGTAAGCCTCTTGGAAAAATTAAGTTTGGAATGCTAGGGAGATGTTAGGCATATTTGTGAACCCCTTCTCCATTAAGGGGGAGCGTTAGAGAAAATGGAGAATATCCTAGAATAATGAATTGGTTCATGGTACCTTAGGATAGGAATTAGTTTCTATTTTTTAAGGTATGGTTCTAACTTCCCTAAAACCGTGTGTGCTATTTAATGTGTGATGTAAATGGACAATGTAGAGAATTCTGCATATCCGATCTCTCCTGGTTCAGACTCTCTATCATAGAGCTGACCAATGGATGTTTTTTTATTAATTCAAACATCACTTTTTAACAACAATTACACCATATGTTCCAAAGGAAACGACATAAGGCAGTATTGTAAAAAAGAGGAGCATTAAATTGTTACTCTTCCATGATGATAGTATTTAAAGAATAGTTTATTTTTAGTTGTCAAATGTTGAACTGATGGACATACATACTTACATATAGCCATTATACTAAGTTGTAAAACTAGCAATTACACCAGATGTTGCAAAGGAAACGACATAAGGCAGTATTGTAAAAAAGAGTGGCATTAAATTATTACTCTTCCATGATGACAGTGAAATTGATAGGAGATGTTGCCAAAGGGCGTAAGTAGAATTTTGGATCTTAGTTAGAGTCAGGAATTACATCATTGACATGACATGAGTATCCATAGTATCATGTTCTCTCTTTTTGGTTATTTAGTGTAGTTGTGAAAGAAAGCACTGTAGAGATAGTTGTAGAAAATCCTATAGATTTGCAAGCTCATGTAGTGTGCTAAAACAAGAGACAAGAATATGTTTATACTCTTTACAGTGGAAGCCCATAAAAATCGATCAAACAATAATCAAGAGAGGAAGAAAATTAAAGTCACATAACATAATAAATATCCAGGGAAAGCCACAGCGCAAAACCCCACTATATGTTTTGTATTAATTTGAAAAATCAAGATGGAATTACAATTTTTGTTCTCTCTAGAACAATCCCAACACTTAGCAAATTCAATCTCCAACTCATAAGCAAGCTTAAGGCCAAACCTTAGCCTCTTCACAACCTCTCCAAGTCTCTATTCTAATGTGTAATTCTTATGAAGGATAACTTGTATTTAAAGGGAAATAAAGCCTCTAAAAATAGCACAATCCCTCAAGGATCAATTCCTGAATGTGTACACTATCAGTGCAACTTAGAAAAATCTAAAACAAATAGCACACTATCCCTGCACTCTAGTTTCAACTAGGTCTTTCTCAGAATCAACATGCATGAGTTTCTGATGGTGGAACCTTCAGTTAACTAGAGTAGCACTAATTAGGTCACTAGTGTCCCAACTGACTGTTTACTCACTATTAGTTCCTGAAACTAATTGGCACTAACTTAACTAGACTTAACTCAATAAATTGAGTTAACTAATTACAACTCATTCATAACTCATCCTTAACTCCTATAAGTTAGGGAGAACATATACATGTATTCTAAAATACTTCCAATTCGAATTTCCTACATTAATTAAGTAAATTAAACTTAATTAATTTTTTTCAAACTGTTATGAGAAAAGGATTCTATTTTAATTCATAGTTTAATTCAAGGGCAAATTAAAATGGAATTTCTTCTTTCCATTTCTCAACCCCCCTTCTCAACAAGAAAGGGATTATCCACTACCTCGATCATGTCTCTATGAAACTCGAATTTACATCTTGTCAATGCCTTTTGTCAAGATGTCAGCATCTTGCTCCTCCGTGGGAGTGTAATCTAACAACATGATCCACCTCAATACACAATCTCTGAGATGATGATACCGGATATCTATATGCTTGGACCGATCATGAAAAACTGGATTTTCAAATAGTTTGATACAGCTATGATTATCATAATAAATCATTTTCTAATCCATCTTTTGACCAAACAAACCAACCAGGATCTTCCTCATCCAAATGGCCTCACATGCTGCTTGACTTGCAACCATGTACTCTGGTTCTGCCGAACTGAGTGCAACTAATATTTGTTTCCTGTTGTACCAAGAAACTACAGCTAACACAATACTAAAGATCCCTCCTGATGTGCTCTTCATGTCAAATGGAATCCTTGCCCAATCTGCATCGATGAATCCTTGAAGTGTCACTTCCTCTATTTGTCTGTACCATAACCCAAACTGATTAGTACCTCTGAGATATCTCAATACCTGCTTTGCCTCCTTCCAATACAACTTGGTAGGCCTAACCATCGCTTAACTAAGTTGGTTAACTGCTTTGCATATATCCATTCGTGTGTTCACCAAGTACATGAGTGAACCCACAAGTTTCCTGTAAACAGTAGTTTCCACTACTTCCCCTGAAGTAGCATCCTCCTTCTGCCAGTTACTAGCTAGAGGAGTCTCCCTGGGTTTACTACTCTCCATGTGGAATCTCCTAAGTATCTCATTGGCATACTTGCCTTGGGAAGCAAACAATGCCCCATCTCCATGCCATACCTCCATGCCAATAAAGTAATGCATGAGCCCCATGTCCTTCATCTCAAACTCTCTTGCAAGGTCCTCCTTGCAATATTTGATGAGATTTTCATCACCTGCTAGTATGAGATCATCTACATAAATTACAATGATCAAAATATTACCTTCTACCACTATCTGATACAGGTTCGCATCTGCTTCACTTTTCATGAAACCCAACCCAATGAAGTAGCTATCTTGGTGTACCAAACACGAGGTGTTTGCTTCATCCCATACAACACTCTCTTGAGTCGGCACACATGTGACTCACAGTCCAAGGTTTCAAAACCTTCAAAATTCTCTATGTACACCTCTTCCTCAATCATGACATTAAGGAAGGCATTCTTTACATCCATCTGATGGATATTCCAACCCATCTGTGCAAATAGTGACACAATAGATCTGATAGATGAGTACCTTGCAACAAGAGCAAATATCTCATCATAGTCAATCCCCTCTACCTGTGAAAATACACGCGCCACAAATCTAGCCTTATGCTTCTCCACACTACCATCTGTAGCTTGTTTTACCTTGTAAAGCCAACGGGAGCTCACAACTAACTTGTCCTTCGATCTCGAGACCACATCCCAAACATTGTTTTGAACTATGGAGTCATACTCCTCCACCATCACATCAACCCAAACTAGATGTTGCACTACTTCCTGAAAGGAGAATGGCTTTGTCATAACACATGCACCCATAAGTTCCACGTATCCAATGTACCTCTTTGGTGACCTCCTCTATTTGTGCTGAGAAGAGGGTGTGTTACAGATCCATTTGGTCACATCAATCCCATCATCTATATCAGTCTTTTAGGGCTCATCAAACCCTAATTTCAGTTGCTTCATGCCCTAAACAAGTCACCCCTTTGAATGCCTCCTTCTTAGACAGTTTCATGACTTGAAGACATCCAAAAATAGCCTCTAGAGGGACCAGCACAAGTAAGCCCTTGTAAAGGTGCACTACAAAGTAGTTGAGTCCACTGCTAGGGTGATCTGTAGAGCACTTAGGCTTCCTTTCACCTACACTGGGCGAGAATGAGTGAAATTCACATAGGGTTTGGGGAATATTCTTATATTTTGGAGTCATCTAGAATGTTCCCTCACTTTCAACTCCTATGAGCTCGAAAATGGATGAGGAATGAGTTAAGGTGCATCCTATCCTCTCATCCCTTTCTCCATGGAACTAATTATAAGTATGGAAGTCCATTCAATGCCACCATTTATGAAAAAACCTCCTTCATCTTCCTATAAATTGACTACTCATCTAAGTGATCAAGGGATAGATTATGTTGAATCGTAAGGAGATAATGCTGCTATGAGATTTGGCTTTGAAGCAAGTATTGTAATGCTACAAGTTTTTCATGCTTTTGATATGATGTGGATGGGATCCAAGCTGAACGAATGGCTTTGAATCAGACACTAATGGTTGTAATTCCTTATTCTATCTAATAAATTGTTTGAACCTTTCTCCCATATGTTTGTATTGTTTCATAATGCTTATATCTATGAATTGTATTTGATTCCTTTCACTTATATTCAATAGATGGTGTGCTTTGATTGGTTCTTTGTTTTCTGTTGTGTTGACAGGTACTTCTCAAGCGTATTAAGTATTGGAAGGAGTGACAAAATCGATACAAGGGAGACGAGAGGAAAGTAGAACTACAAGTAGGTTTTCTCATCTTCTCATCTTATCTATTGCTTATAGGAAAAGTCTAAAACACTTTAAATTGTTGTTCTAGATAAAACTACTTATCTAGGGAATTAGTATTTATCTGTAGATACCAAATTCTCCAAAACAAATTGGTGACTACGTTGGGGAAGATCCTCTCTCCTAGTAGCTTTTCCACCTCCTAGGACATCCTTGTAGACCTTATTTGTGTTCATAGATTGTAATTCAACTCCTTGCATTGAAAAGTTAGTCAAAACTATGTCAAATTGTTGAAATATGGCAACAAGAATATTCCAATTTAATTTGTCCTTGAATTAAATTGTGAATTAAAATCGAATTTAGTCTTAATAGCTACTTGGAAATAATTTATTTATTTATTTTAAATTAATTAGTTGGAGAGATTCAAGTTAGAAGTATTTCTAAAGTCATGCAAGAGTTATCCCTTAAATTAAGGAGATAAGATTGAGTTATACTTGAGTTGTAATTAGTTAACTTAGTTTATTGAGTTAAGTCCAGTTAAATTAGTTCCAAACTGTTTGAGGATCTAATAGTGAGTTAACAGTCAGTTGATGCATTAATGCACTCAACTAGTGCTTCCAGTTAACTGAACATTCCCTCATCAGAAACTCATGCATGTCTATTCTGAGAAAGACCCAATTGAGATAAATGTTTAAGGATAATGTACTATCAGTTACATGTGTTTTCTCATCGAGAAAACTCATGCATGCAGTCAAGGATTCACCCTTGAGGATTGCGCATTTTTGAAGGTTGTTTTCCACTTGGTAATAGGCTAATCATCCACAAGGAACAACACAAGGAAATAAGAGCTTGGAGGGTAGAGAGGAAGGTTGGAGAGAAGCCAAAATTTCCTATGAGCATCTGTGAGGATTGTACTGAGAGTTGGCTAGCTATGAGAGCTAAAGCTTTGTATAATTCCTATGTATTTCCACCATGTATGATAATAAAATAGTGTGGGGTTTTAGCTGAGGCTTTCCCTAGAGTATTTTCATGTGTATTGTGCCATTGATTCTTCTTCTTCTAGTTATATTGTTCAACTCAATCTTTAATCTTCCACAAATTGATAGTAGAAGTAGGTTATAGTATTTTTCTTTGATTTATATTACATTACCAGGTTAACCTACAAAAGATTTTCTACATGGTATCAGAGTTGGATTTGTAGAAATTTTCTATATGGTATCAGAGCTGTGAACAATACATTGAGAAGAGAATTCGAAGTTTGAAGTTCGGGGTTGCAGGTGAAAATTGAATTCATATCATACTTCAAGGTTGTGCAAGGGTGTTCTATGGCTTGAGACTCGAGTATGCCTTGGAAGGTAGCTCGAATTACATAGCATGGAAAGATAGAATGGAGGTTGTATTAGAAGATAATGGCTTGAAGGAATTCATTGATCAATAAATCGCAAAGCCAGCTTCAACTAAGGCATAAGAGTTGGCTGAGTGGAAGAAGTGTGTGGTGAAGGCGAAATGGATAATCCTTGAGGGAGTTCGAGACCATATTGTCTTGAGTCTCCATGGGAAGGATACTCCATTTTCAATGTGGAAGACATTGAAAGACCTCTACCAGAATAGTAGTGACCAGAGGAAATTGGCACTCAAGGATAAGCTTCAAAGAATCAAGATGGAGAAGGGCGATACTATTTCCACATATCTGAACAAGCTCACCACCTACAAAGATGAGCTTGGAAGTGTGGGAATAACTATTGTTGATGATGATATGGTGAGCCTTCCTCTCCTTGGCCTTCCAAAGAGTTGGAATAACTACCAAGACTCTATGAATGGAAGGGAGAAACTTCCAGATTGGGAACAACTGTGGTCAGATCTTATGCAGGAGGAGATCAAGAGGAGCACACCATGGTTCTTCATCCAAGAATGATGATGAAGAAAATTTGGCCTTAGCAAGTAAGGCAAGGAAAGGGAAGGGGAAGGCTTCCTATTTCAAATCGAATTCTTCTTATGGAGGGAAGAAGGGTGACATGTCTAAAGTAATATGTTTTAATTGTCACAAGATGGGACATTATGTGACTAATTGCCCATCGAAGAAGTCCAAGAAGGGATCCTCGGAAGGATTGGAAGCTGAGGTATTAACCTCATTTCAAAATGGACTTTACCCTCATCGCATGCATGGTGTCATCAATGATTGGTTGTGTCTTGTATATTGACAGTGGAGCCTCATTCCACATGACCAATGATAAAAATTTATGCAGTGTCTTGGAGAAGAAAGACCTCAAGATGTGAATAGAGATGGGTGATGAAAAAAGGTATAGTGTTTCAGGAGTAGACACATTTGCTTTTCAGAGGAAGCATGGAGCTCCTCTCACTTTAACAGGTGTGATGTATGTGCCTAGACTAAAGAAGAACTTGCTATCGGTTGCGATGTTGGAGGACAAAGGCTACGATGTTGTCTTCAGTAAAGTAAAGGCATTCCTAAGACACAAAGACACGGGTTAGACCAAGAGGGCAAGGATTCGGGTGAAGAATATCTATAAATGAGAGGTATATGATTGTGCAAAATTGAGTACAAAGCAAAATTGGTACAAAGCCAAGACATTGGCGAGTTGTGGCACAGGTGGTTGAGCCATTTGCATCATGAGGCTTTGAAGATAATGCAGCAAATATCTACAGGACTTCCCAAAGGTAAACTTGAGCAAGTCACACATGAAAAGGTTGTACCTTGGGAAAGTACACCAAGTCTTCCTTTCATGACCGAGACAATCGAGCAGAGACTATCTTAGAGCGAGTTCACACTGATTTGTGTGGACCATTCTCGACGGCATCCATAGTGAAGCAAAGGTATTATGTGATTTTCATTGATGACAATTCTCATAAATGTTGGATTTGTTTCATGCAGAAGAAGGACCAAACCTTCACAAAGTTTTGTGAGTTCAAATATTTGGTTGAGAAAGAGTCAGGGAAGAAGATCAAGGCCTTGAGAAGTGAAAACGGTGGAGAATATGTCTCTCAAGAGCTTAAGGACTTCTGTGATGTGGAAGGAATTAAACGAGAGTTGACGGCACCTCATAACCCACAACAGAATGGGGTGGCCGAGACGAAGAACAAAACTATTGTAGGGGCAGCACAGGCAATGCTTCATGACCAAGGCCTACCACTTCACTTGTGGGCTGAGGCATGCAACACAACGGTCTATTTGCAGAATAGAAGCCCACATCGGATACTTGGGATGAAGACTCCAGAGGAAGCTTTCTCCAGTAAGAGGCCAGATGTGGCTCACTTCAAGATCTTTGGCTCATCGGTGTATTGCCATGTGACAAAGGATGCATGGAAGAATCTTGAGCCGATAGTAGAGTTGGGGATATTTGTGGGGTACACTGATACACCTCACAACTATTGGGTGTACTTGCCTACCAGTCAGAAGACAGTGGTTCACAGATATCTTAAGTTTGATGAGCAGAAGGCCATGTGAATTTCCCTTGAGAGGGAGCTCCAACTACAGGCTGTGGAATAATTTTTGGTTCCTATAGAGGAGGAGCCTAAGATTGATGCGGACTAGCTGCATGCAGAGGTTCCAAGAGTGGAGACATCCACTCAAGCAGAGTCTTCTAGAGATGGATGGAAGCGCACAAGAGAAGCTGAAATTATTGGAGGATGCAAGAGAGAATGTGCGAGCACCATCTTCTTAGCACAGACAAAGGAGGTTACCTGAGAGGTACACTGGATACATGGCTCTTACTAGGGAATGTGTTGAGACTGAGCCATCTTCCTTTGAGGAAGCAGTGCAGCAGCCGATGTGGTTGATACTATGGTGGATGAGTATGAATCCATAGGTCATAACAGTGTTTGGGGCATGTTTCTAAGATCAGAGAACAAGTCAGTTGTGAGTTCTCGTTGGCTTTACAAGGTAAAGCAAGCTACTGATGGTAGTGTGGAGAAGCATAAGGCAAGATTTGTTGCTCGTGGATTTTCACAAGTCAAGAGGATCATGTTACTGCAGTATATTTCGATAGAGGAGCAACATGCTGACATTTTGACAAAGGCATTGTTAATGTGTAAATTTGAGTTCCATAGAGACAATATCGGGGTGGCCGATAATCCCTTTCTTGTTGAGAGGGAGTGTTGAAATATGGCAACAAGAATATTCCAATTTAATTTGTCCTTGAATTAAATTGTGAATTTAAATCGAATTTAGTCTTAGCAGCCACTTGGAAATAATTAATTATATTTTAAATTAATTAGTTAGAGAGATTCAAGTTAGAAGTCTTTCTGAAGTCATGCAAGAGTTAACCCTTAAATTAAGGAGATAAGATTGAGTTATATTTGAGTTGTAATTATTTAACTCAATTTACTAAGTTAAGTCCAGTTAAATTAGTTCCAAACTATTTGAGGAACTAATAGTGAGTTAACAGTCAGTTGACGCATTAATACACTCAACTAGTGCTACTCCAGTTAACTGAAGATTCCCTCATCAAAACTCATGCATGTCTATTCTGAGAAAGACCCAGTTGAGATAAATGTTCAAGGACAGTGTACTATCAGTTGCATGTGTTTTCTCATCGAGAAAACTCATGCATGCAGTCAAGGATTCATCCTTGAGGAATGCACATTTTTGAAGGTTGTTTTCCACTTGGTAATAGGCTAATCATCCACAAGGAACAACGCAAGGAAATAGGAGCTTGGAGGGCAGAGAGGAAGGCTGGAGAGAAGCTAAGATTGTCTATGAGCATCTATGAGGATTGTATTGAGAGCTGGCTAGCTATGAGAGCTAAGGATTTTTATAATTCCTATGCATTTCCACCATGTATGATAATACAATGGTGTGGGGTGTTTACCTGAGGCTTTCCCCGAAGTATTTTCATGTGTATTGTGCCATTGATTCTTCTTCTTCTGGTTATATTGTTTAGCTTGATCTTTAATCTTCCGCAAATTGATAGTAGAATTAGGTTATAGTATTCTTCTTTGATTTATATTGCATTATCGGGTTAACCTATCACAGATTTTCTACACAAAGTGCCTCCTTAAATGGCTTACTATCACTAGCACAGGCTTGTGAGGGACACAGTGCGCTATAGAGCACCCCTAGCTTAGGTAGTTCCCTAAAGCCCACTGTCTCCCACTCTAGGCTACGTTGATCCTCCTAGGGTCAGTTTCCCACCTTTGGAAAGTGTTTTTGCCAACTTTTCTTTGTTTGTTTCTTTGTTTATTGATCAATGAATGTTATGTATCAGAGAACAAGTTTCTATCTCCTTGTCTAGCCCAAATTTGATTTTATTGATTAATGTTTCTTAATGTTTTCTTTTTCATTATCGATCGATAGTCAAAGTTAGAATATAGTTGATTAATCTTCATTCGAAAGAAAGTCTTGTAAAGTCTTCTCTTCCTTTGAATTAGAACTGTCATAAAAGTATTCGTTCTTAAGAAAGATTGATTGATTGTATGTGCATATTTCCTTTTGTTCATATTCACAATAAGGAAATCGAAAAGAAATACTTGCATGTTGCATTGAAAAATTTTGGGTGTGATCATAGGAATAGTGTAGGAAAATTGCATTAGATTGTACTCTTTGCTCTTTGATCGAAAGAAATTTGATTGCTCTATCCCTAAGTAGTTAGGATTGTCATTGTTAAATTGAATGGAAAGAATGCTTATCATGATAGTTGCATTCCTAGGAATTTCAGAATACATCACATGGTGAACTTGAAAGGAAAATTCCTAAGCAAGATCAACATAAAATTAACATTAATTTACCTAGTGGAGCATTATCATTAATGAGAACATTTAGTGGTTCTAGGCTACAGACGTGTTTCGGTGTCGTAAAACAAAGCAGTTGTCGCTAACTTGTCTGCAATACATCCCGAGTGTGATATCTCATTCCATGAACGTGAGTATATCGTAGCTCGTCCACGTACCTTTGGGTATATAGGGTGATGTTACAGTACGTAAAGTATATGTGAATGCTCTCACTGTGCGTTTTTGCATTAGACAATGCTTATACCTCTGTCTTTATGAGCACTTAACCTCTGTCTTCAAGAGCATTGGATACAAGGAGTGGAGCATCAAGAAGGCTATAAGAAGGGCTCAAGACAAGGCCCTCTCGAAGCGCAACCCTAAAGACAAGAGAGAAAAACAAGGGAGGGTTTACCTTCCATTCATCCAAGGGGTTACCGACAAAATCGCAAAAATATTAAAAAGGAGAAACATAGACACTCAATTTACAACATGTGGAACGATAAGGCAGATGATGAGGTCAGTTAAGGATAACATTGATCGTCAACAACTCAAGGGAGTGTACAAGATTGATTTCTCATGTGGTAGGAGTTATATCGGGGAAACAGGTCGATCTCTGAAAACCAGGCTTAAAGAACACGCGGCTGACATAAAGAATGAAAGATCCCGTACATCAGCCCTTGCAGAGCACTCATCCAAGACCAAACATCATATGTGTTTGGAAGACGCCAGGGTAATTGCAAGGGAGGACAATTATCACAAAAGAAAAACCAGAGAAGCCATCGAAATTATGAAATTTCCGCAGAACCTCAACAGGGACAATGGCAGCGAAATCAGTGGAAACTGGTTCCTCCTGATTAGACAGATTAACCCCTCAAGACCCTCAGAAGCATGAAGACGAAGATCGAAAGGACATACCATTCGGAAGGTTTGGTTTATTAATTAATTAATCAATCAATCAATACAAATTAATTTAATTTAATTTAATTAATTATGTTAATTAAATTAAATTAAATTAATGGCTTAATTAAATAAAATTAATA
>APFE031064337.1:92951-112379 GCA_000404065.3 Pinus taeda
TTTTAACCCACGATGGCTTTTGCTTGACTTCACCCTGCTGTAGGGCCTGTTGTGGTGTCTTCTGTTTCAATATAACTTCAGCCACTGAACCCTCATCAGATGTGTCAGTACCTGTTACCTTTTCGGCTTCAGCCTCTGTTTGTGTTTGACTATCGACCATCAACTACTCGTCATCTGATATTTCAGTCCCTGTAACATCTTTTGCTTCAAACTCCTTGGACTCTGCCTGCTTATTAATGGAAATATCCTGTAATGTAATTTTCTTCTTTTTATACCAGAGCTTCAGGAATTTCTTCTTCACATTAATATTTATAGTACCCACTAAGTCCATCCAAGGGTATCCCAAAATAACATCCATGTTATCCATATCTGAAGCATGAAAATCACCATGAAACATATTTATCCATAGAAATCTTCAAATCCTTGTACACTTGAACATCCTCATTATCAACCTGTGTATGTTCAATTTGTTTTGCTGGGACTTGCAATTTCTTTGCTAAGTTGATATTTATAAGATTTTGTTTGCAACTCGGATTGATAGACACAATGATTTTCTCCTTATGAATCAATCCATGAACTTGCAATACCGAGATACCAGCGAAAAATAACCCTTTTGGTTCCTTGGTTTCCTTCTTTCCTGTAAAAATAATAGCTTTGCTAGGCTGTGTGTCTGTCTGTGTGTGCTTATCCACAAGATTTGATTTACGGTCAAAGCGCTCTATAAGAGCTTTGGCAAATTGGGTCCAACTCGCAAAAGGTCTATTACGACGTTGATGCCATTCCGCCCATTGCCTTCGTTCATTGTCCAAGTACATGGTCCCCACTCTCAGCTTAGTCCAATCATCTTGGAGACGATTCAATTTGAAATACTGGTCCATTTGTGCTAGCCATGCGGACGGGTGAGAACCGTCAAATTTATACAACTCCCACGAATTCTGATCTAGGCCCGCCATCACAAAAATATTGGTGAAAAAATGAAATGGTCACAGATCCATCAATATTGCTCAGAATCGCTATTATAAGCTGGTTTTAGAAATGGAACAACCACTCTGCATCTGCCCATGTGGTAAAAATCTTGATCCAGACACTTAAAATTTCAGATCTGCGCTGCTACTCTCCCGCCGTCACCCAAAATTTCTGCAAAAAGAGCTGATTTTAATTCAGTGATATCTCTCTCATCCGGACTCCGATTCGACTGATTTTTTTTTTTGAAATCATGTGTTTTTTAACAAAGATTCCAGATCTACAATTAGATCTTGTAGATCTTGCACCAGGACTTCTAGATCTGCGCCGCAAATTCGCTGCCCCGAAAAATTGTCTCCAACCCTACTGATTTTTAGATCAGTGATATCTCCTTCATCCGGACTCCGATTTGACCAATTTTGTTTTTTGAAATCGGCTATTTTTTCACAAGGAATACAGATATGCAATCAGATTTTTCATATCTTGAACCAAAACGTATAGATATGATCTGCAAACTCGCCGCCCTTGAAACCCTGCAAAAATGAAAAAAAAAATTCTCCACTTTTGTGCCCAAGAAAGTGCTCTAATACCACTTGTTGTGGATCTAAACCAGAAATATTATGATAATAGAAATACCCAAGAATAACAAGATAGAAATAGATAGAAATGCTTCTTTATTTATCAAACCCTTAAGGTAGGGCATCACCATACATTCACTCCTTAAGGAAGGAGAACACTCCACAAGCCATATGCATGTTCATACAAGAATCCTTATCTTCATGTCTCTCCATGTGGAGTCTCTAGCCTCTATATAGGCCTCATACATACAATACCATGCATCATTACCATGGTTTACTCATACCATCAACTAATACCATGGCCCATTACATTATTATTAACTACTTGTGGTCCCTTACATGACATGGGTTAACCACCTTATTTATTACTATGGCCCATCCCATTATTACATTATTACTTTGGGTACCTCCTTCGGTACCCCATATTACCCCCCCTAGGTACATAAAAATTATTGATGAGGGGGCATCTACTTGCATTACGTCAATGAGCTGCTGGAAAACACTTGGTTCACTGCCATTGTCACGATCACCAACCACGTTCAAAGATTTTTACAGACAAACATATACTCTGTGTGTAGTTTTCTTCTAGAGTTCTCGCATCCATAATTGTTTGCATCGATGTTTCAAGCCATCCACCGTCTCTCATCATCGGGATAGATATACTCCTTGAGGGATTTTGAGTAACCTGCAAATCAAACTAGGGGGAAAAACAATTATTGTTGAAATTAAGGTAGTTGATGGACCCCTCGATTACAACATTTAACTGGGAAGGCCATGGGTATATGCTATGGCTGCTGTGGTTTCCACGTACTTTCATACCATTGCATTCCCTCATAAGGGTGGAATCATAGTCATCGATTTGCTTTCCTTCTTTGCTAATAGTTCACAGACTACGGGAAGCATTATGCTGGTACACAGACCCCCGCTGTCACTTCCAAGTGTTGGAGTAGGTCTCTTTAAAGATCCTTCCCTAAAGGGTACTTTTACACTACCATCACCATCTAAGTTGGCAGAAGTGGCAAGAGTAGAGACTTGTAACATGATTTCCTCCACCTCATCTAATTTAAGGAGGATTACCAACAAGTTTGAAGTTGATAGTAATATTGAGGTAATGTCGTTAAGCCCTATTGAACTAGCATAGAAATCAATTTTGTAGGCTTGTGCAGCAAACCCAAATCTTCATTCACCAATTGTATGGGTAGACCATTCGTTAGAATATGGTACTTCTTCGAATCCTTTCTCACGTATACATTCTATGAATGAAGGAATCATCCAATAAATGATGATAGGATAAGAACCTTGGGAAGATTATCATCGTCGTTCCCATCTTCTAGATGACATCGAAGATTATTCAAATGAACTAAACCACCCTTCAGTTGTTGATTTCCTTTCAAATTCAGTTTTCATAGACATAGTAGAACCTGAGCAAAACCTGTCAAATATTGAAGAAACGATTTCTATTAATATTTCGATCAAGCCTAATGTTGTAGAGAACATTCATGTCGGCAAATCTTGTTCGCTATCAGAACTCGATAGTTATCATACTCTCTTTCGTGAATTTAGAGATATCTTTGCATGGTCTTATGAGGAGATGCCAGGCATTGACTCTAGTATTGTTTAACACGAAATAAAAATGTACCCTGATGTCAAGCCAATTCAACAATAGCTTTGACCTATTCATCCAAAGAAAGACACTGCAATTAAAGCAGAAGTTGAAAAGCTTTTGCGGGCTGGTTTCATTTACCCTGTACCTCTTACTGACTAGGTTTCCAACCTTGTTCTTGTCATGAAGAAACAAGGGACCATTCAAGTGTGCATCGATTATAGGGATGTAAATCAAGCATGTCCAAAGGAAAATTATCCTACTCCTTTTGTCAACTAGATTATTGAAGAATCTGTTAGATGCAAAATATTCTCATTCATGGATGGATTTTATGGCTATAATCAAATCAATATCCACCCACAGGACCAATTGAAAACAACTTTTATTTGTCCATGGGGCGTATTCGCCTATAGGAAACTCCCATTCGGTTTGAAGAATGCAAGGGAAACATTTCAAAGGGCAATGAATTATGCCTTCAATGACATCAAGCACATTGTTCAACCTTACCTTGACGATTTACCTTCTCATTCACGAAAGCGAACTGATCACCCACAAAATTTGAGAGCAATATTTTTACGGTGCCAACACTACAAGATTGACTCAATCCAAACAAATGTGTGTTTTGTGTTGGTTCTAGTCGATTGCTTTGATTTGTAGTGTCTAAATAGGGTATTCAACTCAATTTTTTAAAGTTTCAGGAAATTCTTGATTTGCCTCCACCTTCAAATCTTTTATAGTTACAAAGACTCCAAAGGAAAGCAAAGTTTCTAAGGAGGTTCATTCCTAATTATGCTGAGATGGCTAAAGGTTTTACACGTATTTTGAAAAAGGAGATACCCTTCCATCGAAATCAGGTTGTGCAAGCTTCCTTTGATGCTCTTAAAGATGCCTTGATTAGAGCTTCATTAATGTATTCTCTAAATTACCAAAATGATTATTAATTGTATCTTGCCACTGCATATACAACCACTGGCATGGTTTTAGTCCAGGAAGAAAATGGGATTGAACATCTGATTTATTATTTGAGTCATAATCTCAATGATACAAAATGTAAGTACTCTTATGTCGAAAAACTAGCTTTGGCAGTTGTGCAAGTTGTTCAAAGATTTCACCATTACATCCTGCTACGGAAAACAACTGTCATTTCAGATTGCAACCTTATGATATACATTTTGTCACGTCTATTTCCGGGGGCCAAATACTCAAAATGGATAGTTATTTTACAAGAATTCAATTTGGAATTAATCAAGTCCAAATTAAAGAAATCTCTAGTTTTCGTAGAGTTATTTTGCGACCTTCCCTCCACCTCCATTGATTCAACATCTGAACCATCACTTTTGGATGAGTCTTTATTTCTGATATCATCATCTAATGCATGGTATGGAGATATATAGATATATCTCCAGACCCAAACTTTCCGACCTGATACCTCTTGCTCACAACAGCAACGTATTCGATACCAAGCCAAAGATTATCTGATCATTGGTGACACTCTTTACCGTCATGGTATCAATATGATTTTATGGAGGTGCCTCATGCATGAGGAAGCTGAGAAAGCATTGAATGATTTCCATTCAGGTTCCTGTGGTGGACACTTATCTAGATATGAAACCGCATAGAAAATTCTTTGTGATGGTTATGTCTAACCAACTATTCAGAGATTGTATTATTGTTGTCATAAGCTATCACGCATGCTAGATATATGACCAAAAAACCAAATTACCACCTGCACCATTGCATCAAGTCGTTGTTGTTGGCTCATTCACTAAATGGGGCATTTACTTTATGACATGTAACCCCACCTCGATTGGGGGGCATGGGTATATTATAGTCGTCGTTGACTATTTTACCAAATGGGTCGAGGCGATGCCAACATTGAACAATAGTGGCGAAACAACGACTCTTTTCTTTTTTAACCATGTGTTTGCCCGGTTTGGTGTACCACAAGCCATATATACAGATCATGGGTCGTATTTTCGCAATCACATGATGGCTAAGTTGACTACTAAGTTAGGACTGTCACATGATAGCTCTACCCTTTATTACCCGTAAATGAATGGACAAGTTGAGGCCATCAACAAAGTCCTGAAGCGGATGTTGCAGAGAATGATAGGGGTTCATAAGTGAAACTGGAACTTAATCCTGTACTCTGCCTTGTGGGCATATTGAACCTCGGTGAGAAATGCAACTCGATTCACACCCTTTCAGTTGGTGTATGGTTTGGAAGAAATCTTACCGATACAATGCAAAATTTCATCGCTCAAACTCGTGATTGACCTGTTGCCTGACACTTTTGAAGAAGAAGCCCATTTCTTGGAATTAATCCATCTGGATGAAACCCATCATGATGCCACACTAGCTAATTAATCACATAAGAAACATATTAAGGTGCAATATGATAGAAATGTCAAGCCTCGTATCTTCTCATAAGGAGACCTGGTCTTGCTTTACGGTCAGGAAGCTGATAAACTTGTAGCAAGGAAATTCGAACCAATGTGGATGGGTCCTTATATTGTCAAGCATGTTCTGGAAAAAGGTGCCTATGGGTTAGTAGATTATGATGGGATTCCATTGTCACATCCCCGAAATAGGTTGTACCTCAAACGTTACTATGCTTAATTAAGTGTAGTAAAACTTACTGTATATATGCTTACATTGCATGTGTGTGTGTGTATCTTTTAGATATTTTTATCTGGTTAGTAATCTGCTTTGCATTTTTTGCAGATGTCGGAGTCTTCAGAACCTTTTGTTGGTTATGCCGATGGTACTAGTCGCAGTACGCATAACTTGTCTTCTGCAACATGGGCTATTTTCGCTCCAAGTGGCGAGTTAGTGAGTTTCCAAGGGATTTGTATCAGTCAATCGACAAAGAACATCGTTGAGTATAGCACATTGATTGAACTACTCTCTGATTCCATTTCACTTGGCATTCGTTGAATCATCGTTAGGCTGGACTCGCAACTCATTGTACTACAACTAACAAACATTTATACTGTCTGAAATCCAACAATTTTTCGTATGTTCCTTAGAGTTCGTATTTTGGAAAGACGTTTTGAACTCATTCAATATCAACATATTTCCATAAATCTTAACACAATAACTGATTCTCTAGCGAATTATGTGTTAAATAGACATTTGCAACACATGTAAAAGTAATATTTTCAATTCACATCATCAGTTGAATAGGATTTCATATAACCATAGAAAACTCTAATAGTAAAATAGATAGGTGTTTTAAAAGTTTTTACAAAATTTGTGTCTAAGACACGTTTGGTCATCTGACCCAAAAAACTCAAAATGCATGCAAAACATCCTAATTAGATCTAGTGGTGCTCATGGTAACAGGTCACAGCCTGTGCTATCATGCGTAAAAGCCTCGCCTAGTGGCTAGGAACACCAATAGTGTGGCGCTACAGCCTCATAGGTAACTCCTCGATCAGGACATCTGGAATACCAAGGGTTAATCCCTCTATGTGATCCTACAATTCTGCTAAGGTCTCATCCAAATCTAAGTCCTAGAGAATGGCTCTCCCAGTGTTTCTCCATGTTGGCCCACCTGCAACCTGTTGGTGCCCCACAAGTCAAACAATACCCACATCTGCATGCATAAGAGTAACTTTAGTTTAGTATTGGAAACATTAAAAAACACAAAAAACATTAATAAACTTGAAAAATAAAAAAACACTTTGGTCAAACAACTTACCCATGCACCCCATTGTGCTCCAACTAGTAGAATCAAATCTAGATCTCCATGAAAATCTATCCCTGAGTATGGATGCTTCTTGATGACAAGGTGTTGTCACTCGAGAAAACTGAAAAATGTAGTGGAAAAAAATGATTGTTGATTGACCTACATGTTGAGCCATCAATTCAACCCACCTTTGCATACGTCGATCTCTACGACCAGCTACACCAATTGATACATGTTGTGGTTGCATCAATGGGATTCTCTCTAAGGTAAAAGCGATTAAGATTGAACCATAGCATAAATTCTTCATCTTACCACTTTTTACCTTGGTCAGTTGTTCTTTCAGTGAGGAAAGCACAACCTCACACCAGTAGAAAACTTTTGGCTCTAGACACTCTAGTGCATACTTCATATAAGATCTGTTTGCTAGATGTAGTGTCACACTACCAGCCAATTTTGCAATTGTGAAGAGGATCTTTCTCGAAGGCAAATGACCTACATCCCTGATGTTTATTTTCCCATCTTTGCTAGGTTGTGTACCTAGCTGAAAAAACTGTCTAATATAATCTCTCACTGATTCACCTCCACAGGCAAATCCAAAAAGTGAGATGGGGGCACCTCGCCTCGACAGTCCGGTAAGAAGTAAATATCATCAATAGTAATAGGGACCATCTTGTCCCTAATGTGAAAAGTCTGATCTGTCAGATCCCATGCATGAACAAGGAATTGTAGTATTTCTATTTGTTGCCTCATTCCAGACAACTTGAAGTATTTGAGTAACCTGCAGTTTTTGAGGGCCTCAACAGCACCTGGATTGTTTAGGGCAACCATGTATATTTCTTCATGCTCTCTTTCTCACCATGTAATTGACATTCTGATCTGATGAAAGCCTAAAACACAATCATAAGCTTAATTAGGATCCTTTCCATGCAAAAAATAGGACAAATTTTGGAGAAAACATCTAAATCAAACTTGGGAAATTCGCCCAGCGTAGCCTAGGCACATAGACAGTGCATTGTAGAGCATGCAACCTTCTATCTGGGTGTTCTTCAGCGTAGTTTTCGATGTGAAATCTTGCCCTGATCCCAGGGAAAAGAATGAAACCCCAGGGGCCCCAAAAAACCCTAAAACTTGCATGAAATGACAAAATAATGACTTGAAGAGAAAGTAGAGAGGTTTAGCTCCTACCTAGTCCAGACAACTCAAGAAATGGTCCACAAAATCTCTGGCAATCAGTTGGTGAAAATCGAGGTCAAAACTAGCTCAGAGCACAAAAACTGAATGGTAAGTTCCAAATGGTAAAATGTCATGGTAAAAACTTGCTTTATGTTTATTTCATGTTTATTAATCGAGTAAACATTATTATTTACCTATTTTTCCCTATGAAATAGGTATTTTTAATCCATTTGGTGGTGTTTTGAACAGGTTTTGCAACTAACTTACAAAATTCAACATGCTTGATTGTAAATTGTACCTTTGACCACAGAGCACACTTTTATCTCTTTTTCGAGCTCTGTTAAAAACGAAAAAGGAACCCCCTTGGAGTCCTCTTTAAGCTCTTTTCAGACTCTCTAAACATGAAAATATTGTTGAGCGCTTGTCCTTTCCAGCTCGTTAATAGATTGGAAACGATGTCTATCTTGTTTTATTTTATGCTTTTTCGGGCTTGAGATATTGATTTACGAAAAAGAACTTCTGGAGTTTTCTTTTTTTACCTTTTCAAACTCTCTAAACATGAAAATGATCGATTTATCTTTGTCGCTAAACTCGTTAAAACATCAAATATCGACAAGCTTGTCCATTTAGACAAGACCAAGTTTCACCTTCGCTAGACTCATTAAAACATCAAATAGCGATGGATTCATCCGAAGGGTGAAATTATGCAACAAGCATATGTTATCATCCTCAAGCTTGATAAAAATAAAGAGGTACTTGTCAGCATTGACTTGGGAAAATGGGAAAAAGGGGAAAACCACTTTATGGTAGCAAGTCACTCTTGAACATGACACTTTCACTCCATCACCATGACTATCTGGGTTGGGTTATTAGCTTGATGGTTATCACACCATTGGTCTATCATACCATCCATCACTCTATTTAGGTCAATGCTACCAATTCATTTAAGTGTCACCGACATGTTCAAGAAAAGTCATTTGGTAAAAATTCATCCTTTGCAATGCCATAAACCTTCATTTTCATGACCACCATTCCTGAACCTTGTGTCGTCTGTCAAATTCCATCTCTAAAATCAATACACTCGTTTCGTGTCATTGATGTGGGATACATCAAGGCCCTTCTATGATGAGTCTCTTCTTGTTGACATCAGCGCATTATCCAAGAAGTTGACTTAGAAACGCCCTTCCAGTACCTTGAGGCTTGCATGCATCAATGGCAGGTTTCTCACTTCCAGCAATACGCATACATAAATGGCCTTAGACTTAAATAATTTGTATGTTGTTTGACATCAAATCATCTATTCACACCATGCAGAATGTATTGCAGTACCTTGACGATCATTATCATTATCGGTGATTTCTCTCGCATCTGTCAACAGCTTACATCATTGGCTGGTAATCAAATGGTGTCTTCCTATGTTCGACTTCAGATTGCATATTCACATGGTTAGGATCATACTTGAGAAAATGATTGTACGAGATAGAAGACCCTGGATCTAGTTTCATCCATCCGGGCTGCGATTTCAAGAGTACTAAATCATATGTACAATGGTTTTACATTGATGGTCATTCCGATCATGGGTCTATATCTATAGACGATTTTTTATGTACAAGTAATGAAAATTTATGAGCTGAGAATGGGTATGCCTTCCCTCAACAATTCATGTAAAATCAAATATCATGATATATGTATTGTAATTGATGCAGGTCACCTTTCACTTTGATACCTCCTCATCACATCGTAAAGCATTTCATTCAACATTGGCATTTTTCTGACTTCATGCTTTAGGGGGTAGCTATTACAGACCCATTTGGGCACATCAATCCCATCATCCAAATTAGTGTTCTAGGGCTCATCAAACCCTAATTTCAGTTGCTTCATGCCCTAAACAAGTCACCCCTTTGAATTCCTCCTTCCCAAACAATTTCATGACTTGAAGACATCCAAAAATAACCTCTAGAGGGACCAGCGCAGGTAAGCCCTTATAAAGGTGCACTGCAGAGCAACTGAATCCACTGCGAGGGTGCTCTACAGAGCACTTTGGCTTCCTTTCACCTACGTTGGGTGAGAATGAGTGAAATTCACATAAGGTTTGGGGAATATTCTTATCTTTTGGAGTCATCTAGAAGGTTCCCTACTTATCAACTCTTATGAGCTTGAAAATGGATGAGGAATGAGTTAATGTGCATCCTATCCTCTCATCCCTTCCTCCATGGAACTAATTCTAAGTATGGAAGGCAATTCAATGCCATCATTTATGACAAAACCTCCTTCATATTCCTATAAAGTGACCACTCATCTAAGTGGATTATGTTGAATTGTAAGGAGATAATGCTGCTATGAGATTTGGCTTTGAAGAAAGTATTGTAATGCTACAAGTTTTTCATGCTTTTGATGTGATGTGGATGGGATCCAAACTGAAGGAATGGCTTTGAATCAGACACCAATGGTTGTAATTCCTTCTTCTATCTCATAAAGTGTTTGAACCTTTCTCCCATATGTTTGTGTTGTTTCATAATGCTTATATGTGTGAATTGTATTTGATTCCTTTCACTTATATTCAATAGATCGTGTGCTTTAATCTATTCTTTGTTTTCTTTTGTGTTGACAAGTACTTCTCAAACATATTAAGTATGGGAAGGAGCAACAGGATCGATACACGAGAGACGAGAGGAAAGAAGAACTACAAGTAGGTATTCTCATCTTCTCATCTTATCTATTGCTTATAGGAAGAGTCTAAAACACTTTAAATTGTTGTTCTAGATATAGCTACTTATCTAGGGAATTAGTATTTATTTGTAGATACCTAATTCTCCAAAATAGGGTGCTCCCACATTCTCTCATGCATCATCCAACAATCTGTCATCCTCTCTAGTGTGATTTCTTCCCTCTCTGGAAGACTCTGCCTGAGTGGATGTATCCACTCCCGGAACCTCTGCATGTGGCTGCTCCACATCAATCTGAGGCTACTCAAATTTAGGAACTAAAATTTCCTCCTCCACATGTAGCTCAAGCTCCCTCTCAAGGGATACTCGCATGGCCTTCTCCTCACAAACCTGTGAACCACTGTCATCCGATTGGTTTTCATGTACACCTGATAGCTGTGGGGAGTATCAATGTACCCCACAAACATCACCAACTCTATTGTTGGCTCAAGCTTCTTTCATACATATTTGGTCACATGGAAATAAACTGATGACCCAAAAATCCTAAAGTGACCAACATCTAGCCTCTTACCAGAATAAGCTTCCTCTGGTGTTTTACTCTCAAGTATCTGATGTGGGCTACAGTTCTGAACATAAACTGTTGTGTTGCATGCCTCATCCCACAAGTGTAGTGGTAGGCCCTGATCATGCAACATTACCCTTGCTTCCCCTACTATGTTCTTGTTCTTCCTCTCGAAAACCCCATTCTGTTGAGGGTTATGAGGTGTCATCAACTCTCGTTTAATCCCTTCCACTACAAATAAGTTATTAAACTCATTAGAGACATTATCTCCATTGTTATCACTCCATAGAGCTTTAACCTTCTTCCCTGTCTCTTCCTCGACCAATTCTTTGAATTCACAAAACTTTGTGGATGTTTGATCCTTTCTTTGCATGAAAAATATTCAGCATTTACAAGAATAGTCATCTACAAATATAGCATAATACCTGTGTTTAGAGGTCGTTGCTGTCGAGAATGGTCCACACACATCTGAATGGACTCTCTCCAGAATAGACTCTGCTCAACTGTCTATATCTCCAAAGGAAGACTTGGCGTATTTTCCAAAAGTACAACCCTTGCATGTATCAAATTTCTCAAGCGTACCTTTGGGAAGAGGGGTAGAGATTTGCTACAATATCTTTGTAGCCCCATGATGCAAGTGGCCCAATTTCCTGTGCCACAACTCGCCGATGTCTTGGCTCAACATCTTTTCTGCATTTGAACTCAAATAAGCACAATTCTCTACCTCCTTCTTATAGATATTCTAAACTTGAATCCCTATCTTCCTTACTTGACCCGTGGCAAGGTGTCGAAGGAATGCCTTTCCTTTCGAAAATATCACATCATAGCCTCTATCCTCAAGCATGGAAATAGATAACAAGTTCTTTTCCAGTCCAAGTACATGCATAACATTCTTCAAGGTGAGTGGAGCCGCATGCTCCCTCTGAAAAGTAATAGTTCCCACACCAATAACACTATACTTACTGTCATCACCCATCTCGATATGCATCTTGAGATATTTCTCCTCTAGTTCGCTGAATAACTCTTTTTCGTCAGTCATGTGGAAAGAAGCTTCACTATCTAAGTAACAGACACTTCCCATCAATGAAGACACCATGCATGCAATGAGGGAAAATTCCAATTTGAATTGGGATACCAAAGCCTCACCTGGTGCTCCTCCTGAGAACTTCTCCTTGGATTTCTTCAATGGACAATTTGTAGCAAAGTAACCCATATTGTGACAATGAAATCATTTAACTTTTGTCATGTCCTTCTTCTTACCTCCATGATAAGAATCTGATTTGGAATGAGAAATTTTACCTTTCCCCTTCCTTGCCCTAATCACCAAGGCACATTTCCCTTCATCATCTATTCTTATGAAGAGCCATCCCTAGTGTTCCTCTTGATCTCATCTTGCATCAAATCCGACCATAGTCATTCCCAATATGGAAGCTTCTCCTGACCATTGACAGAGTCCTGATAACTATTCCAACTCTTTCGAAGTCCAAGAAGAGAAAGGCTCACCATATCCTCCTCTGCAACTGTGATTCCAGCACTTCCAAGTTCATCCTGACATTGAGTGAACTTAGTCAATTACTTTGGAATCATCTCATCTTTCTCCATATTGACTTTACAAGTTTATCCTTCAATGCAAACTTCCTTTGATCACTGCTATTTTGATACAAGTCCACCAATGTTTTCCACATAGCATGCAGAGTTTCCTTTCCATGGAGACTTGAGAAAATGTGGTCTCAAACTCCCTCAAGGATTATTCGCCTTGCGTTTGCCACACAGTTTTTCCATTCAGCCAAGTTATGTGCATTTGCAGTTGCTGGCTTGGGGACTTCTTGATCAATGAATTCCTTCAAGCCATTATCTTCTAGCTCAACCTCCATCTTGTCCCTCCAAGCTATAAAATTCAAGCTGCCTTCCAAGGCATACCCAAGCCTCAACCCATGGAACGTCATTTTCCAATCTTGATGTATGCAAATTCGACTCTCACTTGTAACCTAGAAACTCAAAACATCGAAATCTCCTCTAGAGAGTTTATTTTAAATCAGAGATATCTCCCTCATCCGAACTTCAACTTGGCCGATTTTTTTTTTTGAATTTGGGTGACATTTCCCAAGGAATCCAAATCTACAATTGTTTCTGAAAAATTTACTCAGAAATTCTTAGAACTTCTTTGCAAACTCTCAGTTCAAAAAACAATCTTGCTCCGATACCATGTATAAAATCCTGTAGATTCACAAGATCATGTAATCTACTAAACCAAGAGACAAGAATCTACTTCTACTCTTTACAATGGAAGCCCATAAACATTGAGAAAACAATAACCAATAGAGGAAGAGAAACAAAGGCACATAACACAATAAATATCTAGGGAAAGCCACAACTCAAAACCCCACTATATGTTTTGTATTATTCCAGAAAATCAGGATGAAATTATAATGCTTGTTCTCTCTAGAACAATCTCAACACTCAGTAAATTCAATCTCCAACTCATAAGTAAGCTGAAGACCAAATCTTAGCCTCTTCACAAGCTCTCCAAGTCTCTATTCCAATGTGTAATTCCTATGAAGGATATCTTGTATTTAAAGGGAAATAAAGCCTCTAAAAATAGTGCAATCCCTCAAGGATCAATTCCTAAATGCATGCAATATCAGTGCAACTCTGAAAATTCTAAAACAAATAATACAATATCCCTAAACTCTAGTCTCAACTAGGTCTCTCTCGGAATCAGCATGCATAAGTTTCTGATGGTGGAATCTTCAATTAACTAGAGTAGCACTAATTAGGTCACTAGTGTCCCAAATAACTATTTACTCACTATGAGTTTATGAAACTGATTGGAACTAATTTAACTAGACTTAACTAAATAAATTGAGTTAACTAATTACAAATCATTCATAACTCATCCTTAACTCCTATAAGTTAGGGTGAACATATATGTGTCCTCTAAAAGACTTGCTATTCGAATTTCCTAAATTAATTAAGTAGATTAAACTTAATTAATTATTTTCAAATTTCTATGGGAAAAGAATTCTATTTTAATTCACAGTTTAATTCAAGGACAAATTAAAATGAAATTTCTTGCTGCCATTTCTCAACAATAGAAAATACCTCTATCCTTAGCAATTATTGACCAAAATGCCTTGATATGGTCTTTTGGTTAATTATCCATATGTATTTGCACTAGCAACACTTGTGTTTGAAGTATTTTCCTACTTGAATGATTGGAATTTATCCACACCCTATTTGTATATGCCAATTTTGTTTGGGATTCAATATTTCTTGCAAATAATATAGCTCTCTTAGGTTTCATTGAGATCCTTTTACACTGTTCCCCCAATTCAAAATCTAGAAAACATTTGTATCGTTCTCTTTTTGTCTCTTTTAATTGATGATATCAACAACCAACGAACAAGAGTTAAAGTTTGTTTGAAAATTCAAATGTATGTCCAAATAAAAATATTCTTGAGTTCAATTTTAAGTAATAAAGTCTGAACATGAAACATCCTTCAAAAAGGATACTAATTAGTTAGCTCATGCTCATTGGCTCTAAATTCTTTTCAAAGCACTCCATGTCAAAATAAAGGTGCCTTCAAAATTGTCGAATGAATTTAAATAGAAACACTTGTTTGAATTTTTTTATGAGAGTGACACATGCGTATACACTAGTGTCGGAATTGCAAATTACATTTCATAATATTTGTTCTACTTTTCCAGTTTGGTAACATCTTTTTATTAAGTGATTAAAGCTGTCATTTTCAAAAAACTGATTGCAATTTACTCTATTTTATCATCATAATCTTTATTGCTACTATAGTTATTTTGATATTTAGACTTATAATCTGCTTTCCCACAAAGTAGAAGACTATCTCACTATATTTTCACTTTAAGTTGCGATTTAGACAAGGTCACAATCTAAATGCTATTTAATTCCCATCCAATGACAATCAACAAAATCTCAATATATCTAGTCACGATAATTGTTTCCAGGTATAGGATGGGAGATTTACTAATTATATATTTACAAATCTCAATATTTTCTAGCTATATACCTACAAAAATTTAGTTCATTTGGTAACCTCTCTTTATTTTCCACTTTGAATCTTTTTCATATAATATTTGATAGAAAGAAATTCATCAGAATTTGGACAACTTATAGCACTACTAGAATATTACTTGACATCCCCTTTATTTTGAAATGGGCTTCAATCCAAAAGCTTTGTCTAATTGCACACACCTCAAATGGATTCAATTTCCATATAACTTTTGAGAGGGACCACCCAACAGGATTTGGTCGTGGAGAAGAACCAGTGCACTACACACCTCTGGCTGGTCTGATCTTTATACATTTTTTCTTTGAAATGGAATCACAATCAAAGATTTGAACCTCTGTACATGTTCAGATTTGTCAATAGTGGTTATTATATAAAATGCTCAGATACTTGGCTAACTAGTCCAGAGTAATTGTTGAGGAAGAGGAACATGTATTTTCCCTTTCAGACAAATGGCAGGCTCTTAAGGCTTCCCATGCTAGTATTCAGCAAGTACTGTGTTCATTTCACCATATGTTCCATACATTCATGATTGCAAATTCTCAGAACTTGTCATGGTGAATTTACTGTTAGATACAACGAACCATTGCATTGCACACCTCTGGCTGGTCTGATATTTATGCACTTTTTCTTTGAAATGAAATCACAATCAAAGATTTGAATCTGTTTACCTGTTTGGATTTGTCAACAACGGTTGTTAAATAAAATACTCAGATACTTGGCTATAACTATTCCAAAGTAATTGTTGAGAAAGAGGAACATGTATTTTCCCTTTCAGACAAATGGAAGGCTCTTAAGGCTTCCCACGCTATTGCTAAGCAAATATACTTTGTTCATTTCACTAGATGTCCAAAACATTCGTGATTGCGAATTCTCAAAACTTGTCTTGGTGAATTTACTGTTGGATAAAACCAACACCATAATAAACAAGCTTCAAAGATCTGTTTAGATCAACACCTCCACAATTATTATAATAAGTAAATAAGACCTGTGATCAATTCACAAATACAAAAACCATATGAACAATTAGGCACAAAAAAACCCACTGCTAAACTTAAAATTTTGAGGTCATTGAACAAGTTCTAGGTACATGCAAAACCAGTCACTGCATTTTCCATTAAATCCGACAGCTTAATAGAGTTAGCCCAAGGTTTTGGCCCTAGTGACCAAGAAGTGATTACATTGACAAGATTGTTATAGAAGTTGCAAATGATGTGTCCACATTTCCATTGAGAAGCACAGTGGATACAGTTGGTTGAGGAACAATGAACAGAGAAAAATAACATAAATGCTAGAAAGCCTTTGTCCAGTTGCCATTAAGTATTAATTGAAGCTTTGATGAAAATAGCCAAAAATTTCAAAATATAAACAAAGAAGGGACTAGAATGAGAACAGAGAATTGTCGTCAACTAAAAATCTTGTCAAGTCTCAAATCGGTAGTTTCCTTAGCTATTCTGACACGGATTCTTTGCATATAGATTTAAGTTCAACTCATGAAGGCTTCTTATATCTTGCTACTGAGGCTACTTCTACCCATACCTAAGAAGGCCAACTGACTCAAATTCGCAATGGCTTCACCCATGCAGTCCTTAAAACCATGTTCCCATATAACATCAGATCTGTTATTTATATACTCGTACCAATGTAGTGGTGGTATTCATTGAATGAATCTACAAACACTATCCAAAAATCACATTTCAAGTTATTTTGTGAAACTTCAAAATAAAACATCATCCTTGCAATATAATGCGCGAAAACAACATAAACAAAAAATATCATTCTCCAATGTAGTACAACTCATCCTTAAACGAAACTTAGAGAACACAATAAAGCTCGAGTTTTGAGCATTTAGTGCTAAGTTTTGATAACAATATGTGTAAAACACATCAAAAATCAACTATATACTTAACCATTCTTTTGTCAACATGATGACCATCTTCAGTCATTATATCGAATATAAGAGCATATGATTTTCTACTGTCGTTTCCATTTAAGCCATCATAACGACATGGAAGTGCATATTCCTAAATAAGCCTACTCCCTCCAAGTCTTCCTCAATAGCAATAGCAACCATAATGTGTGGTTGATTCACTTGTGTTTAATGGTATAGTGATAAATTTGAAATTTTGACCTTCAAACTGTTAGAACACTTATCATACCTAGTTGCAACAAAGAATCCAAGGGGTTTCATCATCTCCCATCCATTAATGTTCTTGCTAAAAGGAACGAAGTTCAAGTCTCAAAATATTAGAATGTGAATTTAATTACCATACATAATTCTAATAAGAAACAGAAAAGCAGGTTTTACCAGATAGAAAGGGAATCCACTGCAACTTCAGGATCTGGTAGTTTCCCTATTAGGAGGACCAACACTCTGTAATACCAATTCTCTAAACTGAAGAGGGAGAAATAATATCAGCTCCTTTTGTGTTGAAATTTGAATCAACCAAACAAGAATCCTTTCAAGAGTGACTTGTGTTCAACTAGCCATATCATCACACCTAATGCAATAGAGAGCTTGAGAAAAGGCCACAAGTCTCTGAATGCATTTCTTGATAGCCTAGTCCACATATGGGGCAACCTCCATAGGTAACATAAAGAAACTAGCCAATTACAGGCACCCACCACGCTAAAGCCAATGTAATGGTTTCTCCCACAAGTCACATTTCCAATTTAACAATAAAAAGCTAGCTTAGGGCAATATGAAGCACCAAGGAAGCTACAAAAAGCCAGAAAATGACCATGTTTTAACCCCATTCCACCTAAATTAAAGCTCTGAATGTTCCCTCTCAACTTATACCTATTCAAAATTTTACCAGAGTGTGAAGGAGTTGGATTGAATAGACTACAGTTCACTACAAGAATCCCAATATCCATGGGTTTCAACCCTGTTTTCTTAAAAAGATCATCTAGGGAACCAAACATGGCATGTCAGCCTCTTCCCTTGTTGTGGCCATGGAGGGTCGAGGGGGAATATAATACATTGTAGTAGGAAAATAAGTGTTATCTCCTAAACCTGATCATTCCAGTATCTTCACCTGGAATTCCAAGGATGAATCTTGAAAATATCTTGAAAGCTTAGAGTGTTCCATAAAGCATCTGAAGTTCACATTGAGCCTTTTAGGGGGCTTATAGCATGAGTAAACCATAAGATACATAGGTCGAGGGTGAGACATCATGCAGATCATGCACCCAAAAACAAAAATGGGACCCCGCAACCTCATATTCTTATAAAAACAAGAATGGGACCCTGGGACCTTGCACGCCTATAATACAGAAGCCATGCCTCAGATTCATATAAATTCTTCTGTAAGAAAGAGAGGTAGATAATTAAACTAACCCTGGAGGAGGAGTTAATCACCTGTTGAATTGTGTAGAAGAGAGAAGGATAACCTGAAAAGGGTGGGGCCTCCTGTAGAATCCCATCGCCCTAGACTCCACCTCACATAAAGGTCCAAGCATACCTGGAGAAACACAAGAAACCTCCACTGTTGAAGAAACTGAAAAGCCGAAGGAGCTGGTTCAAGCAGCGCTGAATCTCCCATTGAAGAAAAAGAACCTCGAAGGTTGAAGATGAAGTTGAAAAGCTAGAGGAACATGAGTCGGTTAACAATCCAAGTAGGAAGAGTCAATTGTGATCCAATGGCCAATATTTTTTCAATCGTCAAACACCTCATCCAATGCTGCAAACCCATAAAGAATGACAACTAGAAAAGTTATTTTCAAAAAAGAACACCTTACGGTGTAATAAACATTAACTTCACTTAAATATAAAAAAATAAAAAATATTAAATTTATTTGAAATATCATTATATGATACTCATACACTAGTTGATCTAAAACGTTAGACATGTTGAATTGAGGCTTCTGTGATCCATAGCATTTATTAAGTAGAGTTTCGGCGTAAATCACATGAAGAAAACCTTTGTCGACGCATTTCGAACCAACTAGTGTGGTTCATCATCAGGGCAAGTTGAATGAAAAGATCTCAGTTTTCATATTAAATAGATAGCAGAACAGTCTAGACCAAGTAACGGCTATAATAACAATGGCTAGATTTGATGAGGAAACGGCTAATTGACTTAGATAAGGGCTAAAAACTTTATTAAATAAGTTAATATTCTTATTAAAATATGAAATGGATCATTT
>APFE031064337.1:143970-165245 GCA_000404065.3 Pinus taeda
TTCTGGTTTTGGGATTCAATGTGAAAATCTCTGTGTATATATACTTTATGTGTTATGCTCTCACATTGTTTATTTTTCTGTGTTTTAGAATTCGTATGCAGGTAATTTCTTTACAGGGGTAACATTCCCTACACACTTTCTAGGATAGGTGGCATCGACTCCAAGTATAATCCCATGATTATTTCCATCTCTACTAAATTAGAGAGATCACCCTTCTATCCGATGAAGTTCCTTGAAGCACTACAATAAATAAGCCAGATTCCCACAGAATTTGAAGGAGAGGGCCAATACAAGATAATGCTTCTTTATCTTATTTGATTCTTCATTCATTGGGTTCCTTTCTTTCTTTGAAGAGTCGGTCGTTTCCTTGATTCCATGCATTACCTTTCATTCCTTCTATCATTGAAGATGTCCCTAGAATTTTTGTTATCTTTATCAAGAGATGTGTCCCTGCTATCCAGACACTCCTTTACATAATGGTCGAGCTTATTACAACTAAGGCATCTACCTTTCCTTCCACCCTTAGATCCAAATAAAATGATCTTTTATGTATGTCATCAGAAGCTTCCGTTGCACCATTATGATAATATACTCTGCTTCGACTTCACCCTTGGTGAATTTGAAGAGGGATGAGGAATCCACTAATCCTATTGTCCTTTCCCAACTGTCTTCGATGATTTCTCTTTCACACTTGCTTGGGTTTTGTCTTCACCTTAGCTCTAATACCATATTAATTTTAGGTATGTTCTATGCTTAGAGAAATTTATTTCAATTTTCACAGTTAGCTCAATATCTTTTCCAAATTAGCAATCACTTCAGCATTAAAGTAAATTGCAGATAGAACATAAACATAAACCGTAGAAAACAAGCCAAGAAAAGAGGACACAAGATGTGGCGCTAGCCAAGGAAAAACCCCAATGTGGGGAAACCCTTAATCAATTCTTCTTATATGTTCTTCAATAGTTTAACAGAGAGAGACAGAGGGAGAGAGAGTACATTTACAACAGAAGTCAACACTTTGACTTATCTAGATAAGAGCATAGATCATCTCTAAGAAGATGATACATGAGATCAGTTAAAGACATGCTGCCTCAACTGATTCTCCAAGGTGACTCCTTCACCTATCATTGTGTTGCATCTCATCATCATGTTGCACCATGCTACACCCATCATCACAATGCTAGACCTCATGACCATGTTGTACACATTATACTGTTGCACCTTATGTTGCACTACTATCCCATGTGCCATTGTTGCACCACGCTACCACAACTGTCCCATGTGCCATTGTTGCACCACGCTACCACAGTTGTCCCATGTACCATTGTTTTACCATGCTACCACAATTGTCCCATGTGCCATAGGTGCATCATGTTACCACAATGTTGTCCCATGTGGTATGTTGAACCATGTTGACATACAACATGTCTCATGTGCTTGCAGCACCATGCTTTCCATGTTGTCCATGCTTTCCATGCTTGCCATGCTATCCATGCTTTCTATGTTGTCCAAGCTTGTTGTTGTCCCATGTTTGCCTTAACATTCCTTTGTTGTCCCATTTACTATGCAGTTGTCTCTTGCCATTGTTGCTTAGATATATTGTTGTAGTTGCTATCCCTAACAGTCATGTTATACCTTGCTGGTATCCCCTTGCCGCTTCCCCCTTTACCTTGCCATACCTTGTTGTTGTCCCATGTGTCTTAGAAGCACCATGTAACCCAACTGTCCCATTTACTAGCACTATTTTCCTGGGCATGTTTGAGCCCTCAAACTCTCCATGTTGTCCTTTCCTTGAGGTGGTTAGGACTGTGGACTACCACAATCCCATGCTATCACCTACAACCCACCTTTTTGTTGCCCCAAACAACCCTTCTTCAACTCGATCTACCCTCGGCCTCCTTTCAGCAGCTCAGTGCCTTGTTTTAGGCCTTAAAACACTCCTCTTTTTCAGCCGCATTAGGCCTACGCCTAGGGCACCATATGCCTGCGGCTAGGGCACTATTGGTATGTTTAGGACAACATCTATCTTCATCTTAACAATGGCTAGGATACCCTTGAGATACCGTAGGTTAGGGTTGCCTTAGGATAGTGTTAGGGTTGCCTTTAGGACAACGTTTAGGGCTGTCTTAGAAAAAAGTTTAGGGCTACCTTTAGGACAACATTTAGGGCTACCTTAGAACATCGTTTAGGGCTGCCTTTAGGACAACATTTAGAGCTGCCTTAGAACAACGTTTAGGGTTGCCTTTAGGACAGCATTTAGGGCTGCTTTAGAATAATGTTTAGGGTTGTCCTTAGGAAAACGTTTAGGGCTACCTTAGAACAACGTTTAGGGATGCCTTTAGGACAACGTTTAGGGCTGCCTTAGAACAACATTTACGGTTGCCTTTAGGACAATGTTTAGGGTTGCCTTAGAACAACATTTAAGGCTGTCTTTATGACAATGTTTAGGGTTGCCTTAGAACAACGTGTAGGGATGCCTTTAGGACAACATTTAGGGCTACTTTAGAACAACGTTTAGGGCCCTTCCTTGATCTCCTTTAGGTCAACGCATAGAACCCTTCCATCGCCTTGCTGGCCTGCCTTCTTTGTTGCGGTTAGGGCAGCCTCTTTTCCTCCAACGTCTTGGGCTTCCACTCCTAGATTTCTCTTCCACTAAAACCCAAGACAAGTGGAGAGAAATCAAGATAGAAGTGTGTGTGAAATGACTCTCAAGTTATACTAAAACATTGAGCACATGTGGGGCTTATTTGGTTGGTATGAATTGTCTTATAACACAAATAAATTCATAACTCCATGAATACTTATTGAAATTGGATGATCTTTAGATCAATCCTACACCTCTCGATGAGAAGGATCCAAGAAATTTATCAGCTGCCACAAATAAGATGATCTACATGGAGTTTGGCCCTAGTTGCCAATTTTAACATTATATAATATAAAAGATTGAGTGAATATTTAAAAATAAATTGAAATACTAAATATAATAAACCATATTTAATTTTCTTAATTTCAAAATTTTTCATAAAATATAAAATATATATATTATTGTTTATTTTTTAATAAATATTAGATATAATAAACATTGTGCACTTATGTAGATACGCTGAGAGCTAGCTCTTGGGATAATCTATTTAGCCAAGGGTTTGTCGAGAAGCTAGGAACATTTATTTTGACGCTTCACACAAAAAGAGCCAAATAGCTATCATTAACCTCGGAGCATTTATTTTAAAGCTTCACACAAAAAGTGCTGAATAACTATCATTAACCTCTGATAGGTTAAAATAATTTCTTCTTCCTATGTTATGAAAGCTTACCAAACCTTCTTTTCTTTGTTTAAGATAACTCGAATATAAAATATATAAAAGATTTTAAAAGATCGAGTGAAGTACATTTCAGATTATCCTTTTTCTTTTATTATTAACGTACAACTCGAATCTGATTTAGGCATGGACGAAACTTTATAAAACGTCATACGCAACACTTTTCATGCTGATAGCCTGGTTAGACTCGAAATTTCTGCTGCATTAGGTCATGCTGATCGCTTACTCACACCCGAATTCTTCGCTGTATCCCTGTTTTCGAACTTTCCGCTGCATTGCTAACAAACTTATCTCCGGAAATTATATTTTCTCTTAAGAATAGCTCACTCCACCAATGGCATGGATTGAGAAGACATTCTCTATCTATGCAAATACGTGGATTCCGTGCAAAGGGCGAACAGAGTACGCGTGGCATAATCCGTCAGTACCCTAAACCAAACTATACCAAGGCCGGTATTTGTTTATTTAGTTTGTCTCCACACACTCCAATTAGCAATCGGTAACTCCAATTAAAACACTGATGCAGCCGAGGAAGGAATAAATAGGAAAGAGGATAGGCCGATTTTTTGAGCACAAATAGAAATTATGTATGTCAACAAGGTGAATCTCTAAACAGGTGTGTACCCAAATGCTTCTGCTCTGAAGTTCTCTGATCTGTGTCCGTGGGGAAGCATCGCAATAGAACAGAATCCACCCATCTAGAATTCTGGGAGATCTGTACGTAACTACACTCGCTGATGTGACAATTCATATCCCCTTCCCCACTTGAGAGTACTCAAGGATCATGTAGAATCAGAAGGTGAGACCATTGCGTCTGCTTCTTACATGAGACATAGAAGAGCTCTCTCCCTATCGTACGGTAATTTTACAGCCCTTCTCATTAGGAAGCGGAAGTGGTCTGCAAGGATACCCAACCAGCGATGGATAAATTATTAGAGTCTGAATCTACAGAATCCAGCAGCCTGGGAGGGTTGAATACCTTCATGGTCCCTTAGCCATGTGTGGATGAGGTGAGCAAATCAGAAATTGCAGGTCTTGAAAACCCAGTAAAATTCGATCTCTACTCAACAAATTCAAGCTCAATCGGAGAGCCACTCAACCCTTCACCCTTTGGGCTCTAGTCTTGTAAGTATGCATGGTGAAGAGTTAGAGGGAGGCAGTGCTCAGGTAACAATAATCAAGATTGTAGATTCATTTGCAGAAACTTTTTATGAGAACTATCCATTATTGACAGGAAGAAGCGAAGAATATAAATATTCAATTTTAGAAGCTGGCCTTATTTTTTTTTGCAGGTTGGAAATAGTAATTATTGTAGTATAAAGTAGGAAGAGAAGAATAAAGAAAAAAAGAAATTATTTTAACGTCCACGAGGCTAAAGATAGCCTATGGGACAATTTGCTTCTTCATCTGCTTGATCTATTCGACTTTTTTTGTGAAGCTTCATAATAAATACTCTCAGTTTCTCAACAAACCCCTATGGGACAATTTGCTTCTTCATTTGCTTGATGTATTCGGCTCTTTTTCTGTGAAACTTCATAATAAATACTCTCAGTTTCTCGACAAACCCCCTATGGGACAATTTGCTTCTTCATCTGCTTGATGTATTCGGCCCTTTTTCTGTGAAACTTCTTAATAAATACTCTCAGTTTCTCGACAAACCCCTTGCTAAATAGATTATCCCAAGAGCTAGTTGTCAGCGTATCTACATAACTTTCCCTGATGTCTTTGAATGCCTCACATTCTAAAATGAAATGTTTTTATGTTTCCACTTTTTCAGAAAAACAAAAAATGCATACCCTTTCCTCCCACACCTCCTTTGGCCTTTTCAAGCGCCCTGTTTCACAACAGAGATGATGAGAATTAGTCCTTAACTGAGCAATAAGAATTTTGGCTCTCCAAGAGATATTGGCCTCTATGTATGTTGAGTTGTTGAGTTGAGTTAGGTGTTTTTTAGATTTAGTATGTGAGTTAGATTAGTATGAGTGCATGCAATTAATATATTTTGGGGTAGTCAAAAAGTTTAAATACCCTTCATCAAATTTATGTGATCAATAATAATAAAAAATGAGTATTATTAATAAAATAGTTTGTGTTATATGAAATTGTGTACCTCTCCCTTTCCAATAAATTGATATCAAAACTAGAGGATCTAACGATAAAAAAATGTGTAGCTACAATTTGCAGAGTTGCACAGTTTGTTTGTTTAGGATCGCAACCAATATAACTGCCACCACAGCCAGAGAATGAAGGCTACCCACCCTTGCTGTCCGTAAGCCACCATTCGCTGCCATCAAGTGGAAGCTTCCCAATGCTTTCGTTAAGGAGGTTGGTTTTTTTTTTAAACCACATGGTGAATTGGTCACTGCCAGTCCTAATCTGTGGGAGACCCAGGATCAATCCTCGTTGTTGCCACTATAACACCAAGAGTACATCCAACTACCTGCAAGTGGATATACTAAGATCCTATGGATCGCTGCCACTATAACATCAATAGTACATCCAACTACCTACAAGTCAATATACTAAGCCACCATTCACTGCCATTGAGTGGAAGCTTGTCGATGCTTTTGTTAAGGAGGTCGTTTTTTTTTAACCACATGGTGAATCGGTCACTGTCAGTCCTAATTTGTGGGAGACCTAGCTCAATCCTCGTCGTTGTTGCTATAACACCAAGAGTACATCCAATTACCTGCAAGTCGATATACTAAGATCCTATGGTTTTAGCAAAGCCAGACTCTCGTGCCATCAAGGCGGGGTTGGGGAATCTGCTTCTCGAGCATCCACCATAGCAGGCCAGTGTACTCAATGAGATTTGAACTACGGTCTCCCAAGTTTCGCCCAAGTAGACTTACCCTCAAACCACACATCACTGTACCAGTTAAATAGGTTGTTATTTGCGAAGAAAAAACTGTAGGAAAAGGTCAAAGGCAGCGACAATTGCCCTTCACCATCACCTTGAATGAATAAAAAAATAAGACTCCGCTCGTGTTCAAAGGTTTTAAAAAAATTTGAAGGGTCGTAGCCGGATACTTCACACAAGTTTTGAATAGTGAAGGTTTAAAAAAAATCATTCCGAAAATATTTAATGAAAAGTTTATTCCAAAAGGCTTTAAAGGCTATTTGAAAGGTGTGAACCAAAGTTCTTTAGAAGGCATATTAAAAGTTTTCTTTTAAGTTGGAGATGTTTTCCAGGAGCAATATAGAAACTAGCCTCATGTAATCTAGAAAGTAGTTATAAGACAAGGGAAAGACCACAATTGACTGAAGAAGATTAAGAAAATGAATCGAAAAGAAGACACAAAGATCGTTGCCATGCGAACAACCTAATAGAAGACAAAGAAGAAACCGAGGTTGATTCGTGTAGCTTCTCCTATGTTTATTAGTGATTATTTTGATATTTGGGTTATCAAAATGCTAAAGTTAATTGAGTACCAATCTAATACTCCATATGATGAAGTACAAAGAAGAAATCGAGGTTGATTGGTGTAGCTTCTCTTATGTTTATTGGTGAATATTTTGATTTTTGGGTTATCAAAATGCTAACTTGTCTTCGAGGTAAAAAGTTAATTGAGTACTAATCGAATACTCCATATGATGAAGTATGCGATGTTTTAGCATTAGATTTTGTAAAACAGACATTGGAAGAGAAGTTTTTATGCAAGGTAGCAAAAGTTATAACTTCCAAGGACGCATGGAAGATCTTGGAAGAAGAATTTAGTGCAACAGGGAGTGACATGCAACAACAAGATGTGTCACAATTTGTTGAGTCAGTCACATATCTGAAAGTATATGAGCAAGACTCTAAGATAACAACAGAGCTTGCAGAATCTCACTCAAAAGTGGATGATGGTTGTCAAGACCATAAAATTGAAACCCATTATGCAAACATGCATATGGATGAAGAAGATGCAATAAATGTTATAGAGAGAAGTTGAAGCCTCTGTGTCTGAAACGGAGCAAAAGCATACAAATGCTCAAGGACCTCATTGTAACGAGGATGGTGCAAATGATGGTGAATCTCTCTGTGACAAAACACTTGTGGATGATGACTGCAAAGTGAGATATGAATTGTTGAATCCATCCGTAGCTGATGAATTTGATAAAGAAGTGAAAGTTGAAGCTGCACTGTAGCAACAAGATATGAAGCCATATGTGATCTAGCAACAGTTGATGATCAAGAAAAGGATAAAGTCATTGAAGAATTTTTTATGATAATATCCACTTACTACATAATATTGGAAGACAACCTCCATTCAGTCGAAAAGAAGGCGGAGAAGAAAGAGGTAGAGTATGATACTCTTACTAAAGCGCATCACAAAGATGTTTTTCAACATTGGTTTTTAATATGCAGGTGTTCAAAATAGCATGAGAGAAGAAGTTGAAAACAAAGTTATTAATAAGTTTGATGTAGATTTGAAGTTCATCGAAGAATGCATTCATAAGCCAATTGAACAAATTGATAAAAGTCTTAAAGAAATAGCTAGAATAAAAGGGTTAAATGAAGTGGTGAATGAGAAAAATGAGCATGATTATGATTTTACATGTAAGCCTAATGATGATCTTGAGTGTGCAGACTATAGACAAAAAACAACAATACCTGATGATGAAATTGAAGAGAAAGACATTGAAGTTTCTAAAAACAAAGAAAAATGCATTAAAACTATTTTTCAGCAATGGAGTCAAGAAGAGATAGATTATGCTATCAAGAAATATGGTAGAAAGAAATTCAAGAATATAAAGCACAAGAAGCAAAGGAAAGAAGACTGTTTGAAGATGGAGAGTTTTGGCAACAATCCATAGTTGAACGAATATTTGAAGAGAAAAGTGTAGAAGACAGGATTAGCACAAATTCAAGGCAAATAAAAAAAACATTACAGTGATAACAAATAAAGAAATATGGAGCCTACAACAAGAACATGCAACAAAAAATAAAACAATTTCGAGGATATAGAATTTGGAAAAAAAAAATGAAAAAGAAAATGCAAAATTGTAAAAGTATTGAGTCTTTGTAAGCCTAGTTGAGGCTTAGACCAACAGGCATGTTTGAATAATAGTTGAGTCAATTTCTATTGTAAGCCTAACATGTATAGTTGAGTCATGTTGAGTCATGTTTGAACAATGTTGAGTCATACAGTCATAATTAAGGGGGAGTGTTGAAAATAGTAATTACTTCCACATGAACATCTAACAAGATCAAAGTGTGAGTAATGCATAAAGAGATAAGTGCAATATAGATTTAGAGTGAGTTAATTGAATTCCGAGTGATGCGAGTGAGTTAGTTGAAGTCCGAGTGATGCATAAAGAGATAAGTGTGGTCTAGATTTAAAGTAAGTTAACTAAGTTAAGTGTGAGTCAGGTTGACTTCAGCCTATATTTGGAGAAATCAAATTTAGTATGTGAATGCATGTTAAGTTATTTTGAGTGAGTCATTAGTCGAAAAAGTAAATACCCTTGACTTGGTTCACTGTAATCATCAAATTTGTGTGATCAATAGAAAAGCCACAACTCGTGTTATTGTATTGTGTGAAATTTTGTAAAGTTCCTCTTATATCTTCCAACCCTAGACTATAAGAACATGCATTGTTACCATATATGAGTGGAGATTTTGGCATTGAAAAAAAAGAAAAGATTGAGTGGCAACAAATTATGAAAATTCCAAAAACAGCAAATATATGTATTATCAAACTATGTTGGAAGATCCCGGGAATTCACTTATTCTCAAAGACTATGCCAAGTTTCTCCATGAGGTTATTCATTCGCAGAGATTTTATGCTTTTAACTCTATGAACTTGATATGAAATTGTATTTTATGATGGCCATTTTCCGCTAGGTTTGGGTTTTGTGGAATTATTGTATTTTTATGATTGCCATTTTCCATTAAGTTTGGGTTTTGAGATATTGGAGTTGATGTATTTCTGGGCATCATATATTATTTTGATAAGATGCACCATGGTGTTGAGAAAGCAGAGGAATACTACGGAAGGGCGATTTGGCAAGCCCGGAAGATGCGGAGGTACTGTCACTTTATGCCAAGTTCACATGGAAGCGCATAACGAGGCAGCTCGAGCTTAGGCTTACTTTGGTTGAGCAGTGACTGTTACGCCCTGCCACTGGTGAGATATCTGAGATCCATTTTACTATTCTAATTGCGTTTAAGCTTATTTTCTTCCCTAAGTAGTATTAGATCATGTTGGGGCTGCTAGTCATAAATTATATTCACTGTAATCAAGTGGATTTTGATCTTGACAGTATTCATCTTATGCCCATTTCCAATGCAATTTATAATAGGGAGAGGAAGATCAGAACGATAATCCAGTTGATTTGCAAAATGTGACAGTTGTAACTTGCACTGGATCTGTGACTGTTTCTGCTCCAAGTGACCTGGTTTGTAAATAATGAATCATGAAGTTACTTGATCTGTAAATAGTGGATCAGTACCATAAAGAATCATTTTTTAATATACAAAATTATTTTTATAAATTAAGGTTGAGTTGTAATATTTTGCGTTCATAACCTTGGAAAGCAGTTACAGTGTTGATTTGTCACTTACATAAGATGGTTTAGTTAGATTTGCAGATCGTATGTGGGTCAAATTGAATTCTTCCATATTAATGGTAATATCAAGTGGTATTTGAAGCATATAAATCCGAGTAAAATATGTTGTTAGATTTAAATCAAAGGTTTAAAATATAAAAAAAATCCAGAACTATTTTCATTCAAGATTAAAATTTTCTTCTTCCAAAATCATGTTTATATTCAAGCCAATTAAATTTTCTTCTTCCAAATTCATGTTTACTTTATCAGTTATAGGATTTGGTCTCGATCAAGCTTAACATAACACAATGGGATTTGATGTCGATCAACGACGCTTCCCAAGCACAATTTTGAAGGTCCCGAATGAATTGGCTTTACCTATAGAATTGGTTTACCCATAATGTTTTGTTAATTAAATTTTGATACTCTTCTGCTACAGAATTATTTTTATTTGGAAATTGAAAGGATGGCATAAGTTAATTGTATGAGTTTTTGATATGAGAGTATTTGGATTAGAGTAAAATTTTGTTATAATATTATAAGGATATGAGTTTTGTTACAATGTCAAGGATTGTCAATACCACATGTCCAAAACACCATAACTTATTTCATATGACATTTGTTTATAGAGAATATGACATTTTTTAATTAATTAATTTAATTAAAAGAGAAATAAGGGAATAACTACTTTTGAAATAAATCTCAACCTTTAATCTATGATTACTATTAAAGATATTCTAAAATATTCCATGGATGTTAAATCCCCGCATACACTTAATAATTATTGCTAATTAAATTAAAATTCTTGAAGCCCTATTACAAAATAGACATGCCTATTAGCATAATCAAACCATAATGATAATCCACAACGATAATGATACTTATATGGGTTTGCATCTCACACTTACAATGAAAAAAAAACACTCCCTAGATGAATGCATTGGAATAATATATTTCTCTCATTAACTCTAATGCCCCCCCTTAATGGAGAAACACACTATCAACAATACTAACTTGTCTTAATCTTGATTAATTGAATTCTTCATCAATATATTCTCCTCTACAACACATGAACCATTATGAACTAAAAGACCTCCGAATCAACAAGGTTTGTTTCTAGTCTTACCTGGCATTTTCATCATATGTCTATCATGCAAACATTAGCAGATTGTTGACATCCATAAAAATGAATAACCATCAATTGGAATACATGAGTAACTAACTACTACAACTATCAATCTACTGGGATGTCCTTTTTTTATATGGTTCATTCAAATATTCTTCCATCACATATATTCATAGATGTATCTTTAACTCCTCTTGAATTGTCATTAGTCATCATCCTAGGTTTTCCTTTGCTTACCCATAGCCACACTTTGGGTTTATACATATTAATTTTTCTAGATGACCCTCAACTATCACACCTCAAGTGGTTTCTCGCTTACCATGAAACTTCCTCTATCATGACAAGTGGTTTTGGCTTACTATGAATCTTACACCAAAAAGTAATTTTTACAACACCACAAATTTTTCAACATAACAAATTTTGGAGGTATACACCATAATTGACCTAGGTGCATACCGTTTTAAACTCTACTTGTGGATTTATTAGGCACATCCTCAAAGATTCTCTAGGACCATGGAGGATTCACTGGCGGAACAATATTATGCCACATGGGTTCATATTTGGGGATATATATTGAGGAAAATATGACATAATATATTGAGAATATAATAGGGGGTAAAGGGTTTTTATATTGGCAGGTGTAAAAAATGGAGCTCAAAGTCAATGAAAAAATATAAAAGGGTATAAAAAATGTTAATGAAAAAATGGATACCTACAGTATCTAATGAAAGTAGGGGTTTTTTAAATTAGGAAGGTGTATTGGGTTCGTATTGGTAGGGGGTTAAATAATGTGATTTTTAGAGGTATTTTCCAATATGTATTCAAATTAAGGTTATTGTTTATTATGTCATAAATGCATGTGATATGTCATAGGTTCATTGAGTGAAGCTCCAGTGTCTATGACCAATACATCAAGTCAAATATCACACCATAATCTTGGTTACAAATACAATATGTGAGTCACATTACAATATGATTTTTAAGTCATATTTTCTATAATACTCAAACTTTACCTTTCATTTCTTTCCTTCTCCATCATTACTTCACTTTTGTTGCTTCCACAAGCCATCCCCATGCATTGTCATCAAATTTTCATTGTTTTTCCTTCGGCTTTCTTCACTATAGATTTCATCCTCAAACATTATTTTACTTCCTTTTTGTACCTACATAAAACTAATATTGTATGAAATTATTTCTTCTTCCTACAAACAACAAATCATTGATAGTTGTATAAAAATAACCCATCTACTGAGATAGATGGGTGTCATTTGTTGTACTCACTAGTTCTATAGGAATCCTTTTCATTGACATGGTACCTCAACATCTTAAACTCTCTATTAATCATAAATGGGTACCCACCATTTCACATTCTTAATTACTACATCTCATATTCAACCCTTAGTTGAAGACTTAACTTCTCTACTTCCACATCAAGCTAGCTTAGAGGTACACTTTCCACCCTTATACCTAGCTAGCAGTTAATTCCACAACTTGATGCCACATATTGTTATGCATAAAAAAGATACATGTGACATGATTATGTGTATTACCATACTAATTCATATAGAAAGGTATTAAGAAAGCTTATAAAAAAACCAGAGAAAAAATTACAACTTTGACTAAAAATTTTGGGTGTCAGGATCGATCAATCACACACCTCATTTTCAAACCATTACATGCACATATTTACATAATTTCAAATTAGGTATAACAAGAATTAAAAATATGATTTTTTAAACTTACGATGAGACTATTTCTCAATGGCATTAAAAATTAAAACCTTTTACATATGCCCAAAATATAAGCTATCCCAACACCATCGTTTAACTTTTGTTATACTTTAACTAAGATACATGCATAAACCATGCACCTATGTGAATGCAACCACTTATACATCATTCACCCATCATTCTTTTAAAACCGTGTCATGTTATAAATTTTAATAAGATGTCATTAATAAAATAATGAGTGTTATCTTAACCTCCTTGTTTTTCTCTCATTGCGTTTAACAGAACTAGATTGAAAAAATATAAATTCTTCATTGAAATGTAAACTTATGATCTTACTATTGATAATAATAAAAAAACACCTACCACAACATTAAAAACAAGTTGTCTTTGACTTCATTATACCATAATCCCTTCCATTCGTACCAAAATATTCTAATTGATTCTAACACAATTGCTTATGACATCTAGGTCAAATATTTTGAAACAAATCAACCACTTTTATCTCCACCCTTCCAAAATCCCGGACATGTCCTCCACCTTTGTCTTCTCCTATGAGCACAATTTTCTTGGTATGAAACACCATTGCTCTGAAAAAATTTAGATACATAGAACCATGGATTACCACAAATGACCTTAGGTCGATTTTCTCTTACTAAGAATGCCTTAAAATTCACTATTCATATAAATTCACCTCAAAACAAGAATTTTGATGCATTTCCCATCTCGATTCATGTTAATAAATGTTTAATTGATAGGGAAAATACTATGAGTTGCCAAAACAAAGGGCTCATTACTTACCATTAGTATGTTCCATTTTTTTTTGGTTAATTTCCTATTTTCTAGAGTAAGAGCACTTCATTACTTTATTTTAAGAGATAAACCTATTTTATGTGAATAAGTGCACACTAATTTTTAAGAACAAATGTGCATGCGCGACTGACTAAACCTGGCTAGTAAAAGTCAAATTATTTTCCTAATAAAAGTGCACTTCCTTTGGCTAATTAGGACATGATTTGCATGTGGTTAAGTCTAGAATCATTACATGATTACTTCTTCTATGTTGCATCCAATTGCATGTAATGTAGTCATACTCATTCACATTTGTAGGATTTATTTTCTACATGTTAATAAGAAGTCTTTTACTCCATCAATGTTTCTTCTATTTTCTTTTCTAAATTTGTTAATTGTACTTCATTTATATTATATTCCAAAACCTCCCAAAGGCTGATTACATGACTTTTACATAGTATCATAGCTTAATTGAATCTAAGGAAGTAATATATAAGTTTGCAAATGGAAGATACAAATTTGAGCACACTAGATAGGATGGATTAGTCTTAGTAGGTAATCCTCATGCTATTAAGATATTATGAATGGAAAACATAGGTGGTTATTCTCCTATAGATGAAATGCCTCTACAGGATTACAAATGGGAATTGAAATTGAACCAAATTCCAATGTTGAAAAAAAAAATGTTTTAAACAAATGGATGAAGCATATGGATTTGTATGTCTCTTATTTCTCTTAACCTCTTATTCCAAAACTAATATAAAAAAACACTCAATGAAGAAAATTATTATTTGAGAAGAGATATGAGTGGTGGCAAGGACATCGGTTGGAGAATGAGCTCATCTATTTGAGCTCAAGAATTTTCAACACTGTTCTTGATTTTTACCCAAGATCAAAACATTATTGCTATAGCTCAAATTATGTGGCATGGACAAGAAGGAAGAGAAACTCATTCTCTCAATCTTATTCAAACTAAGTCTTGAACTCATCTTTGTTTCTACCTTCCATGCAACAAAATTTACATTAGTAGTTATCTAGAAGATACCTTCATTGGATGATTTTGGCACCACTCTCACCCATGAGCAAGATAAACTTATTCAAATTGGCTCCCTCAAGATAATAAACGAATATGCACTTACTAGAAAGAAGAGAAGAAATATTAGAATAAAGTTAAACAACAATTCAAAGGAAAGAAATACCAAGATCATAAAAAGGAGCATGATCCGAAATCTACAAAGTAGCCCTTCAACTCTAAAATTGGCAAAATAAAGAACGAGATGGTGATATGTGCTTATTTTAAGAAACCCAATCATGAAGAGCATGTTTGCATGAGGAAGTAAATTGATCAGATGACCCATCTTCTTAAAAATCATAATATAAATGTATTTGATAACATTAAGAAGAAAAATGAGAAATATCAAAGGCCTCAAGATGATAAAGGAAAATATAAGGAAATATGTTTTTACTTTCATCGATGACTCTTAAGCTACACCTAGATGCATATTTTGAAGAATAAATATGGGGTTTTCTAAGAGTTGAAAAAATACTTCAAATCTCCTATGGAATAGTTAGGAAAATGAATGAAGATCCTATGTAAAAATAATGTAGGGGAGAACATGAAAAAACATGTCCAACATTTATGTACAAAAGTAGGTTTTGAGTTGCAATGCATAGTTCCTTATAATCCACATTAGAATGAAATTATGGAATGAAAGAATAGATCATTGAAGGAGATGGAAGCTAAATGCTCCAATCCAAGTCCCTTGCTCTAAATATTTTTTATGAAGTTATCAACTATGTAGCCTAGATCCCAAACTAAGTTGCTCACAAAGCATTGAAGGGAGTCACTTGATTTGGAGCTTATAGTGGAAAGAAATCAGAAGTGAAGCACTTTAGGATGTTTAGATATCATGCATGTGAACATTTTCCTTCAAATAAAAGGATGAATTAAGAATTCAAAAATAAAGAGTGCATTTTTGGGATATTCTAAGAATTTTAATGGTTACATGATACTTAATCTTTTCAACAAACAACTTTTATTGAACTAAGTATCAAATTTGAAGGTGATCGCTTACCTGCAACCAGGTAAGAACCTGTTATAGATCCACTGGTTCTTGTTGATGTAGATCTCATGGATGCATATTTGATTATCACAAATGAAGAAGAAGAATTTGATGGAATTGATGAATAATTTGTTTTAGATATGATAGGAAAACAACTTTGGTCACATTAAACTCTTCAAGTCATAGATGATCTATTTAGTGAAAAAAAATACAAAGTGGGCTCAATCATAATTTCTTGGCACTCCACAAGCTTTCACATCAAAAAACCTTTGATTCTTGTTACAAAAAAGTTTCAAAATTCTCATGATGAAGTACAAAATCTCAAGTGTGATACCCCTTCCAACTCAGACAGTAATTATCACATCATCAAATCTCTTCTAAGTTTTAGTCAACTCTCAAGATAGGATTGGTAGCACTTGGTAGTTCTAATATTTGAGTTCAAATATTCCTATGGCTTAATCTAAATGTTTATATCAACTAACAAATGCTCAAATAGGTTCTCAAAAGAACAGAATTGAGCAATTACTAGAATATCATGGAGATTAAAAAACCTTATCAAAATGATTTTAAGGATTATAAAGAAAAAATTGGTAATGGAGTATAGAATATCAATGCCGTAAATTTCCTATATCTATTTTTTGGGGGCATATGGGTCAAGGAGCACATAATATTGAAAGGATTTTATGGAGTAGATACAATACTTAATAACAAATATTACAAGTAAATTGAATTACCCTAGATTTTTGAATCAAGGCTCTCAATTTTCACAAACAATGAAGGGAAATAGTTGACAAGGATACTTTGGAGAAGGATAATTTTAAAAAGGATAATGAATCAAACAACATGGTAACATGATTAATATACATATTCATCTATCCTCTAAACATGAAAGGATTTTAAATGAATTTAATGTTCTTAATTTACCATTTATTCATCCAAACTTCTCTATAACCATCCATGAGAAGACATAAAAATTCACATCAACAAATTCTACAAGAAAATTTCTCAACTCATCCATTCTTAACTTAATTAAAAGAATGAAATATTACATAAATTTGAAACCTCCCAAGGGATTTCTCTCACAAGTATAACCATCTAAAATTGATAGGAAGTGCACATCTACTTATAGAGGAGGTTCCAAAATTCCCTCATAATAAAAATATTAGTTTTCACACTAAAATCCCTTATTTTAACCTAAGGATGGGGAAAAGGTCCTATAGTAAAATTAGTTAATCTAAATTACATGAATTTAAGGACACTCATGCAACATGTACAATAATAAAGGAGTATGTTCCTTCACTAAGTGTCCCATTTCCCTAAACAAAGGTGTAAAATAGGGTCGTTTGGTGCATCATCTAGCCTCCAAAGGCCTTCAATGATGAATTTGACACAAATAAATATGTAACCCCTTTTAAAAATGTCTTCAATTATTCTACAAGTTATTAGGTCAGCTTTCAAAGTAGACTATCTATGTTAGGATATTCTGACGCATAGGAAATAGTTAAGTATAACTTGGTCTAGTATAGAGTTAGGTAAAGTGTGTTTCTTTACTATGTACATTTTGTAACTTACAATCCGACGGGCACGATATGTAGTGATCCGACGGTTCATTCTCTCCTCGGTATTACCGACACTTGATCCGTGGCTTGACACCCGATTGGTCCATGAATTCTATTTAAAGCGCATGGAGGGTCATTTGTAGGTTAACCGTGCATGAGAGAAGCTTATGTAAATTTTCATTCTTTATTTAATAAATTGCCTGTAGTAGCCACGTTGGCACAGGCCGTGGACTGTTTCCCTCTCTGAGGGTTTTAACCACGTCAAAATACTGGTGTATTGATCTGTGATCTGTTTGTGAGCGGTGTCCTTTTGGTGTTCTGTCTGAGGAACTTACCTGTAAATTCCTACATGGTATCAGAGCTATTTGAGGGCCGCGTCCGTTGTTGATCCAAATCTGAAGCCGGTAGAACTGCATGCGACTGCCATCTCCTAGATCTGTTGTTTCTGACTGCTTTCGGGCCGAGAGGACTGCTCTGTTGTGTTGGGAGCATCTGTTTCAGTGAGGAACCCCTTTCGTTTCACGCGAAAAGGTTTCCGGTAGCCCTAGCTGCGTCATTTTTTTGATCTGGAGGTATACAATGTTTATTTGCAGTTTACTGTTATTTTCTTTCTGTTTATTTCGGTTTCGGTTTATTTAGCTCTTTTTATCACCGGATCTATACCTTTCATTTCTGCGTATGCTCTTTGCCCTGTGACTCTGTGCGATCTCGGCAAATCAGAAACAAAAAGGAAGGATTTTTCTCATGCGTATGCTCTTTTCCCTGCACCTCAGTGTGATCTCGGAAAATCAGAAACATTGAGGAAAATATTTAGTTTCCAGGTAAAGCTAACTTTAAGCTGTAAGGCTTGTTGTTTTTGCATGTCGGTGTTGGGTTTTGTGTTTTTGTTTTGTAGGGAGAAAAAGAGCTTTCTCAAGCAAGCACGCAATCCAAAGCATCCGTGACTAAAAGAAAACAAAGCCCCCCCCCTCTCTCTCTCTCTGTTTCTCTCTCTATCTTTTTGTATAGCTCACTTGGTTCAAGGCTAATTTAAGAGAGTAGAGGTCTTGGGTTCAAATCTCCTTTTTGTTGAAAAAGGAGCATTTTTTTTTCATTTCCGCACATTCCTGCACTTTGTCGGCGCCTTCATCAACATTTTTTGAAAAGGTCATAACTTCTTCATCCGGAAGCCGTTTTCAGAGCCCTTTTTTTTGAACCAGCCAAATTTTTCAAGGTCTTTCCATTGGAACACTTAGTTTCAGCATATATAGCTTCAGTTTTTGTCAAAATGGAAAGTTCATGCCAAGTTATCCTTGACAGCACCAACTACTTCCAATGTTGGTCGTACATTGTGGATTTACTTAGAAGTAAAGGTCTTTACCGAATAGCCAGAGGCCAAGAAACCAAGCCGAAAGATGAAGAGAAAGCAGCCAAATGGGAAAATAGGCAAGCTCAAGCACGTGGGTTGATAGGGATGTCTATCTCTCTCGATCTTAGATTCCATATTGCTGAACTTGATACTCCTGATAAAGCAGTGGAGCAGCGTACTAAAGTGTTTGGAATAAAAAATGAACTTAGAGCCCATCAACTTGAAAATGAGTTGCTTACATTAAACCCCAATGATTTTTCTTGCATTGAAGATTTCTTGTCCAAGTTCAAGACCATTAGATTTCTCTTGGAAGGTGTTAAAGTTAAGAAAGAAGACAGTGCCCTTATCTATTGCATTCTTACTAAGTTGGGATCAGCCTACTCTGTGTTTGTTTTCACCTTCCATTCTACAAGAGAAGCCTTCATTTCTCAAGGAAATGACTACAAGCCCCCTTCCTTTGATTCTTTTTGTGATTCTTTAATAAGAGAACAAGAAAAACTCTTACACCTTGGTCTTCTTAATCTTGGAAACTCTTCTAAGAAAGCGTTAGCTGCCTAGCAGCAACCAAATTCAAAGAATCCTAAGAAGTCATATCCTTAAAGGAATGGTCCTAAACCAAACAAGGGTCCTAAGCAATTTCAGCCTCAAAATGAAAAATCATTTCACCAGAATGATAAGGCAAATAAAAACAAAGGGAAGAAGACTGATAGACATTGCCACTTTTGTAATCAAGATGGCCCCTTAGAATCCAAATGCTTTAAGAAGATGGAAGCCTTGGAAGCAGCAATGAAGAAGCATAACATCCATTTGGAGCACTCTTCAACTTCAACTTCATCTTCAGGAATGGCACTTTCTGCATGTGGTTGTCAAGCATCTCGGTCTAGATATGCACTAAATGTATCTTCTTCCTCCCATTCTCATGAGTGGCTCATTGATTCTGGAGCCTCTTATCACATGGCCAAAAACAAAGCCATGTTTTCTTCTTTAAATGATTGTAATAACAAAAATATATATGTTGGTGATGAAAGATCTCTTAGTGTTGTAGGGACTGGAATTGTTCATATAGATAATGGTCAATTTAATGATGTATTATGTGTTCCAAACTTATCCTGCAACCTTCTATCTATATATCAGATAACTCATTCAGGTGAAGGTAAATCGTTGAATTTTCACCTCACGATGTTGTAATAAACGACCTAAAGGATCCTAAACAGATTCTAGCCACTGGCATTGCTGATGATTCTACAAGGTTGTATAAGTTTCACAACTTGGGTCATCAAATCTTCCCTCAGTATTTGTTGCTCATAATGATGAAGTGAGCAAACTTTGGCATGAGCGATTTGGTCACTTAAACTATCGCTCCCTTCAGAATCTATGTAAAGAAAATATGGTGACAGGTCTTCCCATGGTATCTTGCAGAGATGGTGTTGTTCCGGATGTGTACTCGGAAAACATAATCGGGACTTTTGAAAAACGTACCTCTTGGCATGCCTCGCCCCTCTACAGCTTGTGCATAGTGATTTATGTGGTCCAGCTCCAGCAGTTTCTTTCTTTAGCTACAAGTATTTCTTAACTTTCATTGATGATTTCTCTAGACGCGCACTTGGGTATACTTCTTAAAACTCAAGAGTGAAGTATTTAACAAATTCTTGGCCTTTAAGGCCTTTGTTGAAAAACAATCTGGACATCAAATTCTTAAGCTAAGATCTGATAATGGCGGAGAATATGTTAAAAACGACTTTATCAACTTTTGCACTGAGAATGGAATTCAAATGCAACATACTGTTCCATATACTCCACAACAAAATGGTGTAGCTGAAAGGAAGAATCGCACCTTAAAGGAAATGGCTATTGTATGCTTCAATCTAAAGGACTTAGTCTTAATTATTGGGCAAAAGCAATTAACTGTGCAAATTACATAATAAATCACACTCCTACTAAATTTTTAAAGAATATCACTCCTGAAGAAGCATGGAGATCAATTAAACCAGATGTGAGTCACTTTCGTGTTTTTGGAAGTGAAGCATGGGCCCATATTCCAAATGAGAAAAATAAAGCTTTAGAACCTAAGAGTGAAAAATGTATTTTTGTTGGATATTCTGAAGATATCAAAGGATATAGACTTATTCCATTTAAGTCCAAAAATGTTATCATTATAAGAGATGTAAAGTTTGATGAAAAAATATCAGGCTACGAGCCTAGTTCGGCGAATGTGCCACCTCTCTCTATCTCTTCTACTTTTGAACATATTTCTTCTTCAGATGATGAAAGTGAGGATGACAATCCTCCACCACCTTCTTAGTATCCTCCTTCAGCTCCTTCACTTCCAAAATGGGTCCGTGCCACTCGGGATGCAGCAGGTGATCTTGCCAGTGATCCTACAGATCAGCGCCGTACACGTTCTCATTTCGAAAGAGCCTCTTCTTTACTCTCTCAAGTCTCAGCAAATTATGATCTCGACACCTTTGCAGAAGCTTTAGGCCATCCATATTGGGACGAAGCTATGAATGAAGAATATCGTTCATTATTGGCAAATGATACATGGGATCTTGTTCCTCTACCAAAGGGACGAAAACTTGTTAGATGCAAATGGGTTTACAAAACCAAGTATGGACCAGATGGGAAAGTTGATAAACATAAAGCACGTCTTGTTGCTAAGGGCTTTTCACAGGTTGAAGGCATTGACTACACTGAAACCTTCTCCCCTGTTGCCAAAATGAACTCTATCCGCCTTGTTCTTTCCCTTGCTGCCTCTTTAAAATGGGAAGTCCATCAGATGGAAGTTAAATCTGCCTTCTTGCATGGG
>APFE031064342.1:0-13470 GCA_000404065.3 Pinus taeda
TATCTCTCCTGTTTTTTTCTAGTGGGAACTAAATTAGATACCCATTCAGAGAATCTGATGGGTGCAATGATACCTGCTTCAAACATTCTCTTTATTTCTTTTTCGATAAGGGGGAGAAGCATGGGGTTGATTCTCCTAAGTTTCTGTTTGAACGGTTTTTGATTTGATTTTAAGGGAATGGTATGTTGGATCACTGAGGTGTCATAGGACTTCAAGTCCTCATAACTCCAGGCAAATACATCTTGGAATTCTTTGAACAAATCCACGTATTTCGGTTTTTGATCAGGGGGCAGATTTTTGGACAGCTTAATCATTCTGGGATGCTCTGCTGTTCCTATGTTGTTTTCTTCTATGGCAGCATTCAAAGGTTCCATCTTTGGCTTTTTGGGCACATCATTGTCATCAAACATGTCTTCCAATGGAGTAAGGCCAGCAGGTAGAACATTACTCTTTAGATCAATAAACTCATCCTCTGCTTTGGCTGTTTCCTCTAAACAGATTTGTTTAAGCTCTTCTATGTTTGTATTGTTAAAAACAGTTGGGTTAAGGATTTGCTTAGCTGTTGCAGCTGTTACAGTCAGGTGATTTTCTTCTGCTAGATGTTGTGAGTCGGCCATGGCATCCATGTCAATGTTTGTGTTGGAAAATTCGTCCTCAAGAGTTAAGAAACTGTTAATCTGGGCGTCATTTTGAAATACCTGCCAATCCTTGACATTGTTAGGGACCGAAGGTCTGTGTTTTATTTCAGCGGTGAAATGGTGTTTTGGTTCAAAGGGAAGCTTGCATGTGCTAGCAAAGGTTGTTAGACTGTGGGCATGAATATTGTGATCTCGTGCAATTTTGGAAAGCCTGAATTCACTGAAGGAATTAAGTAATTCGGTGGCAGCAGCTCTGTAAGCTCTCATTCTGCTATCATTAGCGACAAAGTTGCCTTTTATTTGTTGTATAATCAAGTCAGAGTCACCTAGGATGGACACTTTAGTAGCTCCTAGGACTTGGAGCAACTTAAGACCTAAGAGAAGAGATTCATACTCTGCCATGTTGTTTGCACATCTGAAATTGAGTCTATAGGCATGGCCTTGTGCGTCATTATCATGAGTATTGTAAATCCATACTCCGGCCCCTGCTCCTAACTTGTTAACTGAACCATCAAACTCCAAATACCATGTGACTTCTTGTTTGAGGTTTATATCGAGATTTTCAGTTTTTTGAGGATCGGGCAGACTTACAATTTCTGTTTCGGGGTTTTCTTCTTGCTGTTTGTTGGTTGCCTTGGCTGTTGAGACAATTTCATGGGTATTGGCAACCGATTCCTCATTGATGTACGTTCCTTGCTCCAAAGATAACGACTTATCATAAGTTGGAGGGCTGGTGTTATCATTAAATAAAATAAAAGAATCCATATCGGAATGGATTGAGTATATTGGAAAATTTTGGGGCTTTTCCTCACTGCTTACCATATACTTCATTAATGTTTCTCTATATAGTCTCTTTGGTTGCCCAAAGACAGATATAGTGGCATAAGAGAGGTCGAGTTGAAGGGATCCTTGCAATTTTGCTCACCACGATCTGGATAGGAGCATGCCATACTTTGTGGGAATGTCAGCAACTACTACGTCCATTAAGATTGTCTTGTTTGGGAATTGGACTAGAGAGACAAAAAGGTCTTTGATCAAGCCTAAACATTTGACTTGACTTGAGTCAAAGGAATACAGATCTTTGTACGGTCTTGTGACATCAAGGCACCTCCGGCCAAACAGGAATGTCACCACAGCATAGTTGTAGCTGGACTAGAAACAATGAGTAGTGTTGCTCGCGACTTCTCAGGTCTATTCGGTCAGTCGCTTGGGATACTCGCTGCCCTCCAGGAAGATCCAACCATATAGTGAGTGGAAACTGAGGCATGTGAGGTGCAACAAGCTTATGACACCACCCAGGGCATTGCACAAACGGTCGCTATCACAAAGTGGTTGTCCAAGATGAAGGAGGTCCAGGTGCTCAAAGCCCAGGTTGACATAGTGCGACAATAGGAGGTTGCCCTTAAAGAATGTATCCAGCCCTAGCTTGACGAAGCGTTTAGCGTATCTACAACCAATGAATGTAAGCTCACACAGATGCAGGTCGTCTGTGCGGTGGAGCAAGCCAGTGCAAATGAGACGGATACCTCAGTGGTTCACGTGGAAAGGGTAGAAAGATTCATAACCGAGTTTGCTGCAGCCACAAGCGAGAAGCAAAAGTTGCTGACTGACCTCCGTGCAAAGATTCCTGGCCTAGCCGAGTGACTCGGAACGAGTCACGATGATTGTGTTGGGAGACAGGTTCGGAAGAATTATTTAGCCAGGAAAATCCCGCATCTACTAGCCCTTTCGGCAATAGCCCGCGAAGTGCAGACTGAGGTCTCACCCAAGGTAGCAAGGGAGGGTGCTGGAACTAGGTTTCCACACCCTTGGGATGTCTAGATGTGGTCTGAGAGGTTTGCGCGCCATCTTGTAGCTTCGTGCTGCGCTAGATCCACATAGATCCAGATAATCTTAGCTTTCTCTTACCGTGCTGATTACAGATCTAATTTATTCGATTAAGTATTATAACCCAAATCTACTTAATGAGGTCTTTAAGCAAACATTTATTTATTTCATTTAGTTTGCATATTAAGATTAAACCCGATTCACAAGTACTCAATAAGCATATGCACGCATATCAAAATAGTTTCATTAACCATAAAAGAACAGAGTTGTGATAGTTCAGAATTAACACAGAATTCAAAAGAAACTTATCTTTATTTCCACTTATCACCCTTACATCCAGATCTGCCTTGTGCACTCAGCTACAGGGGTCTGTGCACACAGCTGTGGACTCTTCTAGGCCTCTACACACATAGCTACAGATCCTCTATCCTCTACCCAAACCCTCAACTCAGACTTATAGACACTCTTAGAATGCTCTTTTTAGACACCAATTACATTTTAGATCTCCAAAATCATACCCAAAACTTAGCTATTCTACCCATAGAGCCTCGCTCTATTTATACCTTTCCATGGACTCGATCCATAGGTGGGCCGTCTCAACCTACATTTATTTACATTATTTTATGGCAGACTACCCTTTTGACTTTGACTTATTACAAATCGCACTCCGTGCATCTCGTGGAGTCTTTACCTTGTTATTACCCAAAATTTTGGGCTTCGTGCCCCATACCCATTGCACAGGGCTTCCGCTACCCAACACTATCATATCTTTGTCTTCAGCTAGTGCATTAGTACTTTATTAACCATTCGATAAACATTAACCATGTGTTGTAATAAATAAACCATCACACATAAGCAACACACATGGACACCAAGATTTAAGGTGGAAACCCAATGTGGGAGAAAACCACCTGCTATTGTTGTCTCTGTCTTCTTTTAATATAAATAAAATGATATTTACAATCTTGTACTCGTGCAAACTCATACTAATACGTAGATACCCACCTGCAGAAGGCTACAACCTTCTCTCATTCTCCAACTTCTACTTGAAGGAAGCTACAAACCTCTAGCTCTTGTACTGGTTGATATGTTTACCAGTGCATAGGTACCCACCTATAGAAGGATACAAACTTCACTCGTTCTCCAGCTACTACTGGAAGGGAGCTCCAAACCCCTGATCTAATCACTAGCCACCACTGGTAGGAATCTTCGACTTCCTCACTCAAGGCTCCAACCCATAGTATTCTCCAAGGACCACGTTTCATAAATTTTCAGACAGGATACTCCTGGTACACATCAACACAATATGTAGGCCATGTTTCATCAAATTTTCATACTGGGACCATCAGTAACATTAAAGCTCAAAATCAATCACCACAATTGTAATACAACCATCAAATACATCTGCATCAACTAATCACTGGAACCCAATCATCAATCTCTGATATAACTGAAACCCAATCATCACTTTCTGAATCAACCAATCATTAAAACTTCTGACACAATTGAATCAAACAATCGTTGAAACCTATGACACAACTAAATCACCCAATCATCAATTTTTAATACAACTGAATCAACCATTCATTCAAAACCAAATCAACTGATACTTAATAAAAATTCAACCAATCAACTGGAAAAATTAGATCACTATAACTAGTACACATAATTGAACTTAGAACACTACATCAACAACTAGAACCAATTGGAACCTTAAAAACCATATGTTAGAATGTATACACTACTTCAATGAAGCCAAGCTACATGTATACACTACTTTCTGTAACCCAACCTATGTATACCTCTAAAGATACTGAATCATAAAAAATTTGAACCAAAAAATGTACCAACCAATGACATTCTAAAGATCTAATGTCATATTACAGAGTTCTAAATAGATAGTAGCAAAGATCACCCTTCTAACTCAATCACTAAATCAACCAAACTCAATCTCCTTATATAATCAATTTTGCTTTTAGATCCAAAGAAGACATCATTGAAAAACAATAGTAAAACAACAACACTAATTAGATAGATTAGTCATCTCTAAACAAAAAACTTTTCTTTTGCATATGCTACTTGGAAGAGCCAAACCAGTGTGAATACGTGCCTTCACCAAGGCGAACCAATGTATAGATCTTCAAATAATAACCTATAACTTCAGAGCTATTCCATACTTTAGATATACCCATATCATATCATTTAAAGGAAAAAAACTGTTAGCACTTAGATCTAGACTATCCATTGCCAAATCACACAATGATAAGTCATTTTAGGTCTTATGATCCTGGTCCATCATTAGATCTCATCCATCATCAAACGCTCAGGTGAATAATTAGTCCAGATCAAGCAAAGCATCAGAAACCCATAACATGCATATTTTCTTTTGATCTAACTCTTCATAAGATATTCATTGCTTGCACTAATTCACACTTTGATCTTCACCTCCTTATATACTTAGAGCCTTTTTCAATACCTCAGACCAAAACAACACTTAGAACTTGTGGTATTCTTAGACGGGATCAAGTAGCCGTTATTCTGCTCAATATTGTGGGATCATACCATGGTATGGACCCTTGGTATTCTTTAACCTTAATTTTCCATCGCATATGCGCTTTTCCTCTTGTGAAAGTGTGTGCATACCTGTACACTCTTTTTGTTCTATGTACCCGCTTGTATACACTACTTGGACTAGGTGAAACAATGTATACAACTTAATGCAACTTAAAACATTATTTTTCTTCAATTGCTTGATTTTGATCTATAATCCTTTGTCCCATCATCCCGTTCTTCTATGCCATTACTATGTTACCTCTGAATAGACCTGTTACAATGTTAGTTGTCATCATTATATCATTTATGAACTGATTCCTGCTAACTGCCTTGCATTTTGTCACATTAGTAAACACAATTTCCATGCATTCTGTCACATCCTGTTTATATGTTTATCAGTTAGTCCATTCATCAAATAGGTTTTCATTAAGGACAACACTAACACAATATTCCTGTATCAAACCTTTAACCATTATTCTGTTCCATCATTTTGTCACCTCTAATATCTCTGTGTTCCATCATTTTGTCACCTTTGATATGTCTTTTAGATTCATCTAGTTATCATATACAAGTGAGTTTCCATTAAGGAAAACACATGCATCATAATGCCAACAATCTCCCCCTTTAGACTTTATGGAAACCACTTTGGTGTTTGGTCACCACAACCTATAAATAACATCAAGACAAGCATTAAGCTTTTCAAAACATCAATCTACTCTCCAAACACCAAGCTACTCTCCCCTTTAAAATCAAGGGCAAAGGGTTGACAAATTTTAATTGAAGACTTCAATATCTGAACTGCTAAATATAAACACTAATGATGCTCCCCCTAGGAACATGCTGAATTCTCTAATCAAACTTGCCCTGATTAGCACATGCTGAGATGCACTATACTATCCATGCTCCCCCTGAGCAAATGTAGATTCTGCAGAATTATTTTTCAAAATAATAACATGAATCTATAATGACCTTCCTATCACCAATGACTTATACATACATCAATCACCCAGCCAAGTGGGGATACACCAAATGACTCAACCACTCAACCAAGTGGGATTACATATTTGACAAGATCTCAAAAGTCCGAACATGACTGAATATGACAATTATTACATCATAGGTCTTTACATGACCTTTACTTCAAATGATATACATGACATTTATAACAAATACCAAATATCTAAACAAGACCATGATAGTCATCAACAACTATCATACACCATATATGATCTGCACCATAAGCATCTGTCAGAAGCATCCAAAATAACAAATTGTATATGTCCATCATTAGTTCGCAAGATAAGACAATGTACCTTTAATATCATCAACCTCTGACAAAGTATGCCATAGATAGAAATCAACTCATCTTCTTGATCTCATCAAGATCAACTTGCTCTGTTTCCTTAGTAGAAAAATCCTTAATATAGCCTTCCATGAATCAACTAAGCATATGTCATATCTCCAAGAAGTAACACAAAACCATTCACTTCATATTCTATGTATGTGAAAACACCATAGACATCATCCATGACTATACCCCCATCATCATCGTACCAAGAGCTGCATGATCTTTCCATAGCAACCCTCAATATGTCAACCATTTATCTTCACTAGGGATTTTTCCAACATCCCACATCTCATAAGCATCAACCATGATAATCAATATGTGTAAGAATCAAACCTATCATCATAAAATAAGAAGTCATCATCATTATGTGACTAAGTAAGCCATGTATTTGAATATCCATGTCTTCAAATAACTATTTCTTCATGAAACTTGCAATAACACCATTCTCTTGGCCAACCAACAATATTTACCAATATTCAACTTAATTAATCATCCATGTATCTAGCATAATGTGTGTCTAGTTTCTCATCAATGAGAAAATCAAATCATGATCTCATAGTCAAACTTTCTTGATATTAGCAAGATCAATAATCCTCAACCAATATACAATGTGAGATCCAAGAACTATAGGAATCCTCATCCATAACTGCACCACATGAAATTTATGCATCTTTGAAGGCATGATGACAACAACACACTTTAACATCAACAAATAATTAAGATGTGTACTCAAGCTTTGTTCTTCTACTTGAACTTATGAATATGACCATGTAAGAAACATAAATATATGCACCATCAAAAGAGTCATCCACAAATCTGATTTGAATAACAACTATGTGGATCAAGCAATATAAGTATCATCTGAGATTTCATCATAGGCAACCCATGACCACACCATAGCATGATGTATAATTTAAACATTTCTATCAACATAAGAATCCTCATCATTGATAAGAATCATTATGTACCAAAGAATTCTAAACATAATGCCAACAATGCATTATTAGAAGCATAACATATTCTCCCCCTAAACCTGTACCAAATGTTCACTGTCAGATCTGACCATTGCAAATATCAATAAGAATCATCAAGCCATCATCATCAACTAGTTATACATCAATTCATCAACAACTTATGAGGGTCAAAATCACTTCTAAATAACATCCACAGATTGTAGTCATCAACCATCAAAACAGAAAACACAATTGATAATTTTTTGAACCATATCAGACCCTTTTTATGAGTCTATCCCATTGCTTCTTCATCAAACCAACATATATGTGACTGTGAAGTTTCAAACTAGCGTATATATGCTACTTGTATTCATAATATTTGCGTATGAGAATTAGAACACTAAAATTTCATACTTTAGTTCCTCTTGAGTCTGTTATGACTGTACCTAGTCCTAGAACTTTTGCTGAAGCATCAATTCCAAGAATATAATTATCATTATGGTTCTTTATCAGAGACTCCAATTTTCTCTTATCTTTAGTCATGTGATGAGCACATCCACTATCATCTTTGTCTTCGAATGAGCTGAGAGAAATATCAAACCTTATATGATCTTCCTTTTCTTGATTCTCGATGGATTCATATTTTTCATATTTTCTGATATAAATATGCTTATTTGATTGCTTACCATATTCTCTACAATGATCCATAGACTTTTCCCCGCATTATTTTGCTATATGCCCAAACTTGTTACAAACATAACATCTTATATGTTTAATATTCCTTCTATAACAATCAATGGCTTTGAGACCAAACATATTGCAAGAAAAACAATATCCCTTAAAGTACCTGGAAGCTGATGATGTTTCTGTGAGATGGTTAATAGCTTGAAACATTCTACTTCTGCATCTGGATGCAACATGTCCAAAATTATGACATCTAAAACATCCAACGTTATTCATTAGAGGAAAGAATTGATTAACACTTCCATAATTAGGAGTAAATGATTTTCTTTGAAGATTTTCTTTCCTTGGTTGTTGATGGGGTTGACCTCTTATCTCCTTGTTGAGCATTTTAGATTTTGCATTAGAGCTCCTTGCCTTAGTTTGTGAGTTAGATTCTTCTTTAACAGTTTCATGAAAACCAAGGCCATATTTGATGGCAACAGGAGACCTTTGACTACTCATAATATTATCCAAAATCTTAGTATTGTCTTGAAATCGTAAAATTTTATCCTTTTCTTCTAATTTACCTTTTAGGATGTTTACCTCAACCTGATATTGCTCTTCCTTTTCCAGATACTGCTTCTTCATGATTTATTCACCTTTTCTTCCTTCTTCCATTGGTTGTTTTAATTTGAGAATCTCATTTTCTTGTTCTTATCTGCTTGATGTAGTTCTTCATTCTTCTTATTTGAATTTTCCAGATATTCTTTTAGAGATATGACCTCAGCTTCAAGAATTTTATAGTAACTGGATCTATATTTAAGTTTCTTTATTGTTGTAATATTTTCATTTACTTCATTTCTCAATGATATCACTTCATCTTGCAACCTTTAACATTGATCTTCCTTTTCCTTGTACTGCTTCCTCACCTTGTTTCCTTCATCCAACTAAGATTTTAACCTGGTAACTTCTTCTTTGAAGGTACACTCCCTTTTGTCAAATAGATCTTGTTGATCTCTAATTTTATCTATGAGTCTTTTAACTTTTGTCTCTATTAGATTTCTTTCACTTTCACCCATAAGAGAAAATTTAGTCATTTCACTATCACTTTCATTATCTTCAATACTGCATGAACAGAGAAATGTATCACCAGAAGACCAAAAATTAGTACCTGATACTTCTTTTGCTTGTTCATCTTCAATCTAAGGTGATTTTGAATTTGAATTCTTGCTTCCACCTAATAGCCAATTGTCTCTCCTGTTGTCAATGTTCCTTTCAAATGTCTTCTTCTTCTGAGATGATTTCTTCTTTTGCTTCTTTACCATTGTCTCGATAGATGTCTTTCAAGCGATCAAGCTTCTGCTAAAGGAACTTCTCTGGTACCAATTGCTGGGAAAATAATGAGAGGGCAGGTGAATCAGTATTTACAAATCAATAAATTTTTACATTTCATATTCCGATTTCTATAGGTGACTTCACTGAATCAAACCCACGTGTGCACGAGATTGTTCTTAAGACAATTAACGTATATCCAGCGAACTTATAATTCAGTTAATATATCATATCTTTATCTTCAGCTAGTTCATTAGTACTTTATTAACCATTCGATAAAAATTAAGCATGTGTTGTAATAAATAAACCATTAGACATAAGAAACACACATGGACACTAAGATTTAAGGTGGAAACCCAGTGTGGGATAAAACCACACACTGTTTTTATCTCTGTCTTCTTTTAATATAAAGAAAATGTTGTTTACAATGTTGCACTGGCACATACTCATACTAGTACGCAAGCACCCACTTGTAGAAGGCTACAACCTTCTCTTGTTCTCTAGATTCTACTGGAAGGAAGCTACAACCCCCTAGCTCTTGTATTGGGTGATATGTTTACCAGTATGTAGGTTTCGACCTACATAAGGCTACAACCTTCACTCGTTCTCCAGATACTACTGCAAGGTAGCTCCAACCCCTTGATATAGTCACTAGCCACCACTAGCCGGAAGCTTTGAATTCCTCATTGAAGGCTCCAACCCTCAGTATCCTCCAGGTATCATGTTTCATAAATTTTCAGTTTGGATACTCCTAGTACACATCAACACAATATGTAGGCCATGTTTCATCAAATTTTCATATTGGACCCATCAGTAACATTGAAGCTCAAAATAAATCACCAACAACTATAATGCAACCATCAAATACATCTGCATCAACCAATCACTGGAACCCAATCATCAACCTATGATATAACTGAAACCCAATCATCAACCTATGATATAACTGAAACCTAATCACTTTCTGAATCAACCAATCATTGAAACTTCTGACACAATTGAATCAAACAATCACTTAAACCTCTGACATAGCTGAATCACCCAATCATCAATTTGTCATACAACTGAATCAACCATTCATTCAAAACCCAATCAACTGATACTTATTCAAAATTCAACCAACCAACTGGAATAGTCAGATCACTGTAATCAGTACACCTAACTGAACTTAGAACATTGCATCAACAACCAGAAGAAACTGCAACCTTAAAAATCATATGTTAGAATGTATATGCTACTTCACTCAAGCCAACTTGCATGTATACGCTATTTTTTGTAACCCAACCTGCATATACCTCTAAAGATACTAAATCATAAAATCTGTGAACCAAAAACTATACCAACCAATGACATTATGAATATCTAATGTCATATTATAGATTTCTAAACAGATAGTAGCAAATATCGCCCTTCTAACTCAATCAATCAATCAACTAGACTTAATCTCCTTATGCAATCAGTTTACTTTTAGATCCAAAGAAGACATCATTGACAAACAACAATAAAACTAAAGCACTGATCAGATAGATCAATCATCTCTGAACAACAAACTTTTCTTCTGCATACACTACTTGGAACAGCCGAACCAACATGTATACATGCCTTCACCAAGGAGAACCAACGTATATATCTGCAAATAATAACTTATAACCTCGCAAGTATTCCAGACTTCAGATATACCCATATCATAGCATTTAAAGGACAAAAATTTTGTTAGCACTCAGATCTAGGCTATCCATTATCAGATCACATAATGATAATTCATTTCAGGTCATATGTTCTCGATCCACCATTAGATCTCATCCATCATCGAACACTCAGGTGCTACTTAGTCCAGATCAAGCAAAGCATCAAAGCCGATAACATTCATATTTTCTTTTGATCTAACTCTTCATATGATATTAATTCCTTGCACTACTTCACACTTTGATCTAAACCTCCTTATATACTTAGAGCCTTTTTCAATACTTCAGACCAAAACAACACTTAGAACCTATGGTATTCTTATTCGAGATCAAGTAATTGTTATTCTGCTCAATATTGTGGGTTAATACCATGGTATGGATCCTTATTATTATTTAACTTTAGTTTTCCATCCCATACATGCTTTTCCTCATGTGAAATTGCGTGCATACGTATACGATCTTTTTTTTCTTTGTACATGCTTGTATATGCTACTTGGACTAGGCAAAACAATGTATACAACTTAATGCAACCTAAAACATTCTTTTTCTTCAATTGCTTGATTATGATCTATAATCCTTTGTCCCATCATCCTATTCTTCTATGCCAATACTCTGTTACCTCTAAATAGACCTACTACAATGTGAGTTGTCGTCATTATATCATCTCAGAACTGATTCCTGTGAACTGCCTTGCATTTTGTCACATTAGTAAACACAACTACCATGCATTTTGTCACATCCTATTTATATCTTTATCAAGTATTCCATTCATAAAATAGGTTGTCTAAGGACAACACTAACAAAATATTCTTGTATCAAACATTTAACCATTATTATGTTCCATCATTTTGTCACCTCTGATATCTTTGTGTTCCATCATTCTATCACCTCTGATATGTCTTGTAGATTCATCTAGTTACCATATACAAGTGAGTTTCCATCAAGGACAACACATGCATCATAATGCAACAGAGGGTTTGCCAGGTAGATAGTTACATTTTCTTTTTAAATGTACATTACACTATTATTTTGGCAAATAAAGATACAATTCATATTTTACAAAAAAGAAGAAAGAAAAAGGATGACTATACACATTGTTTAAAAGAAATATAATGATCATAAAATTTTGGTGCATCACATACTCTATGTTTGTTATGATAATCAAAGCTTTGATATAAGTATCTAGTTGGAATCCATAGTAAGATAAATTATGGTTGAAATAGTGAAACAAGTATTAATGGAAGTCAGAACATTTTTTTTTTATGTCTAAAGAGGTTGAGTTATGGATCCAAGGAAAGAATTTTTTCTTGACATACTTTGTATCTTGGTGAATATATGGTTGTGAAGTAATAAGTAATATTTCCTTTTATAGATTGGTTAGCATGAAGAATGAGAGACTTCTTATAAAAAGTTTAAAAATTGGTAAACATTGTTTAAGCTAAAGATAGAGTGGTCTAGAGATGCTACTTAGTTGATCCATTATATTATTAAGAAAGCAGTAAATAGGGTGTCCTTGAGATATCAATATAAGTAAAAATATTTAAAAAATATAATACTAAACTGGTACCATGAAATTGATAATGTGAAAAATTTGGTTCACTACAGGAAATCATTGATACTAAGTTAGAAGATCATAATTAACCCTCTATATTTATTAGTGTCGTTGCATCTGTAATACTTTCTGGTAGATCTATCAAATGGTCTAGTTTTCCATCCATGATACAACAAGGAAGAGGTGTAGTCTAGTTAGTTCAAAGCGAAATCAAAAGAGAAAGACAACACATCGAATGACCATGTCAGAGAAGGCTCAACATATTGAAGGTCGATATCAAATTGGAGACCCGAAATTTTGGGAGATAAAATTCAAGGAGAGCCGAAAAGGAAGCACCAAAATATCAAAAGCCTAAATGAAAAGGAAAGCATTGGAATATCGTAGGCTGAAATGAAAATGGGAGTGTTGATATTTAAGAGACAATCATGTTAGAACTTGATATCAGAAGAATGGGAAGTAAGGTATATTGACGCTCGATACTGAAAGGCTGGATATTGAAGAAGAGGGTACATCAGAACCCAAATCTTAGAGGATCAGGTATTTTGGGACATCGAAGATAGGGTCCTCGTAGCCTTTTAAAATATATAATTCTATATAAGTCCTAATACCACTAAGAATGATCCAGATTTAAACAGGAACGCAAAAAAATACAGAGATAACCATATACACAAATATGCAGCGGAATTAATACTTCATTTCATTAATGGAAAATACTGAAATATGCTTACAACCAAAAATGGAAATAAACCAGCTAGGGGGATGGTAGCTTATCTCTGAGAAGAGATGTGGTGATTACATGCCTCTGAACTGTGTTACAACAAGGCTCGAAGGCCTATTTATTGTTGAGAAACAATGAAAAACCCTTCACATCCCAAAACCTAACCCTAGAAGATGAAACGCCAAATTGTGGGCCCCGTTT
>APFE031064348.1:15483-28241 GCA_000404065.3 Pinus taeda
GATATTATTCTATTATTAGAAGTAATTACTTTTGACTTTTTAACATTATAGCTGTTGATGGTAAACCTAGCCGTTTGAAGATCTGCTCTCCCTATTTATGTTGCAGCCATGATTTGACTCCTCAACTTGTCCTGACGATGAACCACACTCGTTGGTTCGAAACGCGTCAACAAAGGTTTTCTTTATGTGATTTTCGCCGAAACTCTTCTTATAATTGATATGGATCACAGAAGCCTCTATTCAATAATTAATTCTATTTTAAAATTGATTTTATTGTACTACATAATCCCTTACTTTATCTGAATTCACTTTTGGGAGACAGAGATAGGTTTATGATCTTTTTATAGATTTAAGAATTCACTTTTGGGGGACAGAGATAGTTTTATAATCTTTTTATAGATTTTATAAAGGCGAGTTTATTATTATTTTTTAATTTCTATAAAAATAAGTTTATATTCAGCGTAGCGGTTTCTATAATAATTAGAATATATTGATCTATGACGCATTGCTTTAAAATCTATAAAATAATGTCGACAATGAAAGTGGTAGGCTCGAAAAAATCAAACTTGGAATCTCATACTTTTCCATAATTTTTTTCCCAATCATACTTTTCCCTATATTCAGATAAAAGAATGCCGACCTATAACACACAATTTTAAAGATAATTGGATTTAGTTGGTCCATGGGACGTGGGAGAGCCATATTTCCCATGCTATCCGGCCATAAATGAACGGTGGGTGTATATGCCTACTTTTCGATTTCACCTTTAGCAAAATCGAACGATGAGCATATACACCCGCTGTTCATTTATGTCCCAATAGCATGGGATTTATTGGTTGTAGTCTGACTAGGGTTCATATGAATCCCGTACATGCTCAGCGAATCCCGATTTTATGATTAGTATCCCAAAAGACTGCCTCCTGCGGGTTAAAAAGCACGCATTTCCTTTATTCTTTCAATCTGTTTGTCATTTGTATTTGAATTGTTTGAGTTGTTTGCAAAGAGATTCCTAAGCTTTTAAGACGATGCCATGTGTCGACAACCATGAAGTGTCATGGTGCACAACGCTCCATCGCCTTCTAGAAATTGTGTGGAAATCTACCAACCCTCTCTCGACGATCATGAAGTGACTCAGTGGATAATTTCCACCTCGGGGAAATTTCTTGGATCCAATGTTGGCCAGGCTCCACTGTAGAAATTTACCAACCCTCTGTCGACGACCATGAAGTGGGAGTAGTCTACATAGGCTGTAGAATGGCCCGTTTCCGGTATTGGCCGGAAAATCGTCCGGCTCTGGCCACCGGCAACCTCTCTGCTCTCCGCCACCATCCCCTAGCTCCGCCACCCTCTTTCTTCGCCACCCTCCCCTGACATTGACATTCCTGACATTCCCTCTCATTCTCTGACAAAAAAATCCGGAGCCTGACATCCCCTTACCGATCGAGGACGAGCTGGAGTATTATGGCTGGTTCGAAATGGTCACCCGCGCGGTCACTGTAGACTACTCCATAATTTTCATCTTGCCTTTTCTTTGCGCTATAGTTTCTTGCAAAGGTCGGAGTTTTTCCCTTTTGTGATTCGAAATCCAGCAATGGCACCCAAGGTAGCAGAGAAGAAGCCCGCGGAGAAAAAGCCCGTTGCAGAGAAAGCTCCTGCAGAGAAGAAGCCCGCTCCCAAGGCCGAGAAGAAGCTCCCCAAGGAAGGTGGAGACAAGAAGGGAAAGAAGAAGCATAAGAAGAGCGTGGAGACCTATAAGATCTATATCTTCAAGGTTCTCAAGCAGGTTCACCCTGATATTGGTATTTCCAGTAAGGCCATGGGAATCATGAACAGCTTCATTAATGATATATTCGAGAAATTGGCGAGCGAGGCATCGAAGCTCGCCCGCTACAACAAGAAGCCGACAATTACTTCCCGGGAGATTCAAACCGCTGTAAGGCTTGCTCTTCCAGGGGAGCTTGCGAAGCACGCCGTCTCGGAGGGAACCAAGGCCGTCACCAAGTTTACCAGTGCTTGAGTTTCGGTATTTTTTTTGAATTGAATTTCAATGGTGTCTTTTGACACCACCTCTGGTATTGGAACTTTGAATACAGTCTCATAAGTCGTATGATTTGTATTTTTCTCGAGATGGATTGTGTATTGACTTGCTGTTTTGTGGATCATTTAAACCATTTTAAACCCATCCTATTCTTATTAGGGTGTATTGGTGGGGAAGGGCTTCGAGAAGCACCTGTAACAGGTTGCAATTTAGAAGGTTTCTCCTTTGAAATGCTGAAAGAAAATGTAGAGGACTAGGGTTTGAAATATGAGAATCATTATTCTGCGCTTGACATCCTCATTCACGAGGTTGGCTTAGAATCGTTTTGATATTATTTCTTGGAAAATGCTTATATAAGTGTTATTTTTTTCTAAACTTTTATCACATTGGTTAGAAAAGTTATATAAACTTGAATAACTTTATTTTATAGGCCAATATAACCTTTTGGAAAAGGGTGCATATTTATAGCTTTAACTGATTACATCGTAGGGTGTTACAGAATGAAGTATCTTCTGCAACTATTGTAGTGGACGGATTCTTTTTGGTTGGTTATTTTTGGGTGAGCCTATTTTGGGTTTCTTGGCTTTTGTTGGATTCACACTGGAAACATGTTTAAAAATTTCTTTGAAGGGTTTTTTCCCCTTCTATTAAAAGGTTATGGTTGTGAGAAATGCAATATTATTCTTACAATATGATCTTGATTGTCAAAGTGTCTTGCACGAAAGATTTTGCTTCTGAAATATTTTAACAGAAACAATTAACTTTTGTTTTTATTGTAAAGGTTTTTTTTTTTTGTTTTCTTTGTGTTGTGTTTGTTTATTTTTATTTTTATTTGTTTCTTTCATTGTTTTCTCTTTAAAGGGACTTTAGCTGATTTGGACGTCCAATCTTACTTGTTTCTGCAAAATAAAAAATACAGTTCTGAAAGGTCTGGGTTATCCTTTGTCGAAAGTGTACAAAAAATGTGCGACTCTCTGAATCATCCATGGGGAATTAAAACCACGAAACTTGTGAAAATTTTATGCGCGTCTGTGATTGAAAATACAGAACATAGGCCAAGAAAAGGAGAACCAAAGGGAGTAGTCTACCCGACCTGCAGAGCGGAATCGCAGAGAGGGAAGCATCGGGGGAGCTGCAGAGCGGAATAGCGGAGCGGGAGAAAGCTGGGTCGAAGAGTAATTGTAGTGAGTGCGCGGGTGACCATTTCGAACCGGCCATAATACTCCAGCTCGTCCCCGATCGGTCAGGGGATGTCAGGCGCCTGCATTCGGATTTTTTTGTCAGACAATGAGAGGGAATGTCAGGACTGTGAGGGGAGGGTGGTGGAGAAAGAGGGTGACTGTGAGGGGAGGGTGGTGGAGAAAGAGGGTGACGGAGCTAGGGGATGGTGGCGAAGGGCAGAGAGGTTGTCGATGGCCGGAGCCGGACGATTTTCCAGCCGGTTCCGGAAAACGGGCCATTCTACAACCTAAGTAGACTACTCCAATTCCAACCAAGCACTCCTAAACATAATAGATAATGCCCTCAATCACTATTCAAGGTGGGATTTCAAATGTTTAAGTTGTACGCTCTATATGGGTTTTACTCTGATATTTCGTAAGGTTCTCCCTATAAAGGATGAGCAGATTTTCTGGCCTTCAGGACCCCTCTTTGTTAGTCTGGTCTAGGCCTCTTCCTTCCCAGGCTCTGTACTTAGCCTAGTTCGAGCTGCCCCATCTCAATTCCTTTTCTAGTCCCCGAGGTCAACTTCCACGCACTGCTCCATCCCACCCCTTTAGCCCTCGACTCACCTCACCTCGAGTATGAAGGAATTCTAGTTCAATTTGCGTTCTTCCTTCTCCATCTATTCAATGGAGCACAAGGCTTACCCATGGGAACACCCTGAATCGTTGATCACGTCTACTTGCACCGAGAGGAGCAAGTTGTGTAGCATGGAATGACTTTTGCCAGCTAAAGAATAACGAAGACACCCAGCTGGAACCTAATGATCAAGAAATTGCGTTAATTCTTAAAACACTAGCGCCTTATGGTAAGGAAATTAGACTAATTCTACAGACATTCTTGGGTAATTTTTTTTCTTTGGTTTCTTGTTTCTGGTTTCTACGAGGTTTTATTGTTGTTGTCACGGTACTCATCAGGCCTAGTGGCTGGAACCCATTTGTTTGTCTCCTCCTCACTTTTAGCTTATGGGGTGTTGGTGCTGGTGTTGGTAATTTCTTATTAAAAAAACAACAAAAAAAAACTTTGTTGTTGTGTTGTGAGCTGTAAGCTCAGGGAGGTTTTCTTTTTTCCCACTATGGAGGTTATCCATGGGCTCATCTATGGTATATGTACATATTCATTTTCTATGGTATATAGATATTCATTTTCTTTTGTGTTTAATAAAGTAGAAAATTGGCTTTGCAATCCTCGAGAGTTTGAGACCCTTTCCAGAAATTGTTCAGGTGAAATATGAAAACGAACTGAAGCACGTCATGGACATATTCAATTTCACACCCTTCCTTCGAGGATGCATTCTCTGGCCTTTAATGCAACTGGACAGAACTCTATTTCGCAGCCTCACCTAACGCAGGCAAAGGAAACCAGCACCCAGATCTCATAGACCTGGATTTGATATTGTAATCTCTTATCCCAATATTGTTTTTCCGACCTCAGTGAATTCAAGGTTTTTTACTTAAAAAAAAGTGCACATTTTTTGTACACTTTCGACAAAGGATAACCCAAACCTTTCAGAACTGTACTTTTTATTTTGAAGAAACAAGTAAGATTTGGACGTCCAAATCAGCTGAAGTCCCTTTAAAGAGAAAACAATGAAAGAAACAAACAAAAATGAAAATAAACAAACACAACAGAAAGAAAACAAAAAAAAAAACCTTTACAATAAAAACAAAAGGTAATTGTTTCTGTTAAAATATTTCAGAAGCAAAATCTTTCGTGCAAGACACTTTGACAATCAAGATCATATTGTAAGAATAATATTGCATTTCTCAAAACCATAACTTTTTAATAGAAGGGGAAAAAACCCTTCAAAGAAATTTTTAAACATGTTTACAGTGTGAATCCAACAAAAGCCAAGAAACCCAAAATAGGCTCACCCAAAAATAACCAACCAAAAAGAATCCATCCACTACAATAGTTGCAGAAGATACTTCATTCTGTAACACCCTACGATGTAATCAGTTAAAGCCATAAATATGCACCCTTTTCCAAAAGGTTATATTGGCCTATAAAATAAAGTTATTCAAGTTTATATAACTTTCTAACCAATGTGATAAAAGTTTAGAAAAAAATAACACTTATATAAGCGTTTTCCAAGAAATAATATCAAAACGATTCTAAGCCAACCTCGTGAATGAGGATGTCAAGCGCAGAATAATGATTCTCAGATTTCAAACCCTAGTCCTCTACATTTTCTTTCAGCATTTCAAAGGAGAAACCTTCTAAATTGCAACCTGTTACAGGTGCTTCTCCAAGCCCTTCCCCACCAATACACCCTAATAAGAATAGGATGGGTTTAAAATGGTTTAAATGATCCACAAAACAGCAAATCAATACACAATCCATCTCGAGAAAAATACAAATCATACGACTTATGAGACTGTATTCAAAGTTCCAATACCAGAGGTGGTGTCAAAAGACACCATTGAAATTCAATTCAAAAAAAATACCGAAACTCAAGCACTGGTAAACTTGGTGACGGCCTTGGTTCCCTCCAAGACGGCGTGCTTCGCAAGCTCCCCTGGAAGAGCAAGCCTTACAGCGGTTTGAATCTCCTGGGAAGTAATTGTCGGCTTCTTGTTGTAGCGGGCGAGCGAGGCGCCAATTTCTCGAATATATCATTAATGAAGCTGTTCATGATTCCCATGGCCTTATTGGAAATACCAATATCAGGGTGAACCTGATTGAGAACCTTGAAGATATAGATCTTATAGGTCTCCACGCTCTTCTTATGCTTCTTCTTTACCTTCTTGTCTCCACCTTCCTTGGGGAGCTTCTTCTTGGCCTTGGGAGCGGGCTTCTTCTCTGCAACGGGCTTTTTCTCCGCGGGCTTCTTCTCTGCTACCTTGGGCGCCATTGCTGGATTTCAAATCGAAAAAGGGCAAAACTCCTACCTTCTAGCGCAAAGAAAAGGCAAGATGAAAATTATGGAGTAGTCTACAGTGACCCAGCGGGTGACCATTTCGAACCGGCCATAATGCAGTAGTCTATAACGCGACTTTTTGAAAGCCTTTCCTGCGAATTTTTCCGGTCAAAATCCGGCAGCAATTCATTGGAATCCCAAGTTTGATAGCTAGTTTCTGCACAATCAATGGCTCCCAGGGGTTTTCCAAGGCGCTGAATCCAAATATGCAGTTAAAAAACCATTTTAACTGCTAAAAATCAAGATTTAACCTCATTTCTTCCGCCGGATTCCGTCACCGGAATCTCCAAAAAGTCTCATTATAGACAACCCCGGCCATAATACTCCAGCTCGTGCCCGATCAGTCAGGGGATGTCAAACGCCTACATTCGGATTTTTTTGTCAGAGAATGAGACGGAATGTCAGGACTGTCAGGGTAGGGTGGCGGAGAAAGAGGGTGGCGGAGCTAGGGGATGGTGGTGGAGGGCAAAGAGGTTGTCGATGGCCAGAGCCGGACGATTTTCCGACGGGTACCGGAAAATGGGCCATTCTGCAGCCTAGGTAGACTACTCCTCATGAAGTGACTTTGTCGATAATTTCCACCTCGGAGAAATTTCTGGGATACAATGTTGGCCAGGCCCCACTGTAGAGACGCAGTAGTCTCGAGAGTCGTGAAATGACAAGGTGAAGAATTCTCGACCACTGAAAATGACAAGAACAAGAATTTTCCAGTGCAAGCAAATTATGTGGAAATTATGTCACGGAATTTCACTGCTCTGAAAATTTCGTGGAAATTATGTCTGTTTAAACATAGAAGGTTTGTCGGTGAAAGATAAGGTGAAAGTGTTTTTCGGTGTGAACATGAAAGTATTTCTCGATCCCTGGGATACTTTATCGACAATCACCAAATGACAAGGTGAAAAAGTCAACGCACCCCTGAAATTATGTGGATATTCTGTTCCATACATTGAATTGAAAAGCAGGTTTTAATGGAATAAGAATTCTATGAATCATTTTCATTTTCTTTATGTATATGTTAATTTTTTTTACTCAATTTGTGTATTGAAATATTTTATTTGTAATCCAATGTTAAATTTTTCTTTATTATTGATATTTTAAAATCTTATGTATCAACTCCATATTAAAAATGAAATAAATTACACATCTACATAACTATGGAAAGTAAAAATAAAAGAATTATGAATCATAATTTATGTGACCAGTACTACTCAGATGTATTTGAATTTTGTATCTACTATGCATGCTATAGATGAAAGTCTATGTCAACCAAGAAATATCTAATTTTTAATATATTTATATATATTTGTTTTTAATAAAATATATTTAATGATTCTATGGTGTCCTTGTTCCGGGTCAATGTGTCGAATTTGATACTCGAATTCTCGAATCCCCGTGTGAGGAGACTTGGAAGAAAAGTTATTTAATAACTGAAAAATCTACTGAACACAAAATATCAATTTAATCCTTTTATTGATGATTTAAAGATATAAAATTATTATATAATTAGATATATATATATATATATAACTGAGGCATGTAAGTTTGAACTATAACGGAGGAAAGAAGAAAACCATTATTTTGAACATCTTTAATAACATTAAAGTCTTTAATGCAAGAGGACACTACAGAATATCAGCACAAGTTGCAACAATCACAGATTAGGTTTTTTCAACTACAGTTGGGTTAAAACACAATGCAGAGTTAGTGCAACTCTTATGACATTAGTAAAATTCAATTTTGAAAAGTCTTTGCAACAATCACAGATTAGGTTTTTTCAACTACAGTTGGGTTAAAACACAATGCAGAGTTAGTGCAACTCTTATGACATTAGTAAAATTCAATTTTGAAAAGTCTATGTGAAAGTGCAGTTTTATAGTGGGTTACCAGTTTAAATTCTCATATTCAACTGCTGAAATTTTCCAGAATTAGAATTCAGCAAACATTTAGTCAAAATTGTAATATTTTTTTTTATTTTTTTTTTCTTTTGAATAACAAAATTAGAGTACAGGAAACATTCAGTCAAAATTGTATTTTTTCTTTTTAATTCTCTTCAATAACTTATACAAAAAATTAGTTGGAAAAAAATAAACATAAACATTACCACCGTATATTACAATACGATGGACAATCCTTTTTATCACACGAATATTACAAAAATTTAAAAGTTTTACCACTGATGCTCCACATTATTCTTTTCGTAACCCTCACATGCTCTATCCCATCTTTTGATAAACACTATTGATTACACATTATTGTCCACATAATGTGTAATCTCACAGCTTGGTTTTCTATGCCGACTGTCTCCGTCCTCAAACCTTTCTCTTTATTTATAATCCTCTCTATTTACAATCTAATACGGCAACATATTGTTGTAAAATATAAAATCCACATTTCCTGGGTGGAAACTAGAAATCTGAGCAAAGGTTCGAATATTGGCCATCTCAATATGGGCAAAGAAGAATTTGCCTTTTTTCGAGATTTCTACATAAATCTGATCGCATCCTGCATTTGCGCACTTATATTTACCATCCTGCTCACTTTGGACGTTTACAAGGCTTTCAAGAGGAAAGCCTATTGGATCCCAGGTGAATCTATGGTTATTAGCGCTCTCTTTATTCAGTTGCTCTCTTTTATTGACAATTTCAATATAAATGTCAATTCAGATGACCATGACTTAAAACACGACCATACATATATTTTGTTTGACGATCCAGTGTTCAGTGAGAGCAAAAGAGTTATGATATGTGTTTTCATTTCTTATTTACTTCCTGGGGTGGTCCGTTCGGGTTTGGGAACTGTGTGGCGCAATATTGGAGCATTGGTATTAGTTGTGATATGGCATATGGGTAATGACATTTACTTCCTTCTGAAGTCGAAGTTCAAGAGTACTTCTTTGTATTTGGAAAACCATCTGGCTAAGAGGATATGGTTCACAGTTTCCTACGCGACCCTCTCCACAACCCTCATATTGTTGGTTGTACTCTTGACGTGCACAGTCATAGCAGGTAAAAGCATTCGAAAGATCATCTCTCAAAAGGTTCAGTTAGCACTCTCGTGTTGTTGCAATTGCCCGGAAAAAGAAGAGTGTGAGAACATTGAGAATCACGTCCTCAAATGTGGATTGTAAGTCATGCTTCCCGACCTGACTATATCATGGCCAGATCAGTTTTCATTTCATATGCAGGCCTTCTTAACACAATTTGCTTTGTGTTTTTAGTAGCTAAATGGGGTTGTTGGTGGAAGTTGTTCGTCTGGGATTGGACGATCCGTAGTAAACTGATATTTTTAATTCAGTTTGTGTTCATCTTTATAGGATGGATAGTGGTGTTATTTAGATGATTCACAGCCGTTATATATTTTCCCAGGGATGTGCGGTCCTTGTTTGACATGGAAGATTTCTGGACAAGAAGTATAGTTGATATGAAAAAGGATCTGGATGCGCATTTAACATTTGGATTGTTTCGTGCGAAAAGAAATCTGGAAAGAACCCCATTAGAAACTATCGTTGTGGATTTAATCACAACATATAGGCTACATTATTTATTATTTATCATGGTGTTTTTGCTTAAAAATTTATAGTTTTACTGAGCAAAACCTGTTGGTGTTTATCGGAACTTGCATTCCGAAAGATCAGGCCTTTCATAATGAGCCGAAAAAACAATGCCCTATTGTTGGGCTTGAACCGATCAGTACCAGAGACTGATGAATTTTACCAATACAAAGAAGCTTTGGACATCATACTGTTGAAATGTTAATTTCCACTACAGGTCAAAACCGCTAGTTTTCCCCGCACCGCCTTTTACCTAACGCTGGTGTTGCGATAAGACTCAACAGCTGACACGTGGCATGAACAATTTTGCAAAACAACTTTCCCGCACGTAAAGTTAAGCAAAAATCCTGGATTGAAATCAAGGTTTGATGTACAGCCCCGCACCATAGATCTATCTATTACTTACGTGACGTGAAGTGAAAGTTTTCGGTGAAGTAATTAATGAAATTTACTACTGTTGGTAAATATAAGTAAAGTTTTAATTTTATTTTTTTTATTCACGGGAGTAGCACAAATAAAAAAAGTATTGTAATGTTTTTTGTTTTGTTAAGAAAACGAAAGGGAACAAGATAAAATAGCACAACCACTCAAATATATTCTATATTGTGAATGAGGAAATTACACACATATTTATACAAGCAATAGTCTTAAGATAGGAATTCTATCTTAGACGTAAAGTAGTGTGGTTGAGAAATTCTCTCAACCACACACTAAACTAGGAAAAACTATATTCTAGCTAATTCCTATTATGTAGGAACAAACTCCTCAAATGGAGAATTACAACCATAAACAAGTAGGAATTAATTATTTGTAACTCCCCCCCTTAATGACTACTTGTCATGATAGTGATTCACATACATTATTCTGTCGACCGTTATCACTGCATATATGTACCTACACATCCACCACCATCAGGCGAATTGCGTATGCAAAACTTCCAAAACAAAGAGAGATCAGTGCCTTTCTAAGCCAAATATTCATGTCCAAATAACAATCACAAACAATGGCGTTGATTGCGCCTTTCGACGCAACTGTCAGATAGAAAAGTGCGTCGACCCTCTTGTGCTCAGACACACCAATATCTGAGACCGTGAGCCAAGTGTTACTACAGTCCACCTGCTTCTACGAGCACAAAGCTCCCGTGTACACGTTAGCCACTCAGGAAATATGCATCCACCGGGCAAGTCCGATCTGCCACCACCGGGCAAACCCGGAACTTAAATGTGCCTCCCCCGGGCAAATCCTGTAGCCACTAAGGCTCTATGGATGGTTTCTGGCTCACCACCAACCAGCCAGAAAGGCAACCCATTACAAAGTGGTTTTAAGATCACCACGAACTTTCAAATACCTTCAAAAGGCTTACATTTCATTCAACATTTTGGAGTTTCTGGGTATATACAATGACTATTACAACAACTGGACTTGCTTATAACATGTTAGGGAGTCTATTCCACAAACCACACTAACTTAAACAAACATCTACTTTGTTGTCCACCATAAACGTTGTCGCTGCTCCTTTACCTCATCTGTGAGGGGTCCACTAATAAAGAAACCGGAACATAGGCACTCACAACCACACGAAGAGAACGCAATTTTTCCTTCAAGAACAGTAATCTAGGACTCCACAGTCCAATCCTCCATCGCATTTCAGTATTCAATTCTCCTGGCATCGCAAAATAATGCCACTTCCCCTACTCACAGTATCAAGGCTAGTCACTATTTTCAAGCATACTGCTTCATGCTCGCTAACAATCTGCAATACGATCTCGATCATCCTCCAATCTCTGATGTAGCTCCAATTGATGTCGTTTTCACTGTCATATGTTCACCATTCCCTGCAAATTTGCTTAGTGTTGGAATGACCAGTTCCAACACACACTCAAAATTGTGACAATAGTTGGTCATACTACTGTCAATTAAATTACAACTAGTTTCATTGTCATGACAGTTAATCAATATATTGCAACATCATCAGAGAATTAAAAAAAATACATTTCGACAATAGCATAAACTTCTTTATATATCGAGCAGCTCCAACATGGCTGCTCACAGCCTTCCAGGCATATAGATTTTGACACCGTCCAACTCTCAATTACCAAATCTTTGATGTTCAACCTGGAGCGCCATCGCAATTTTCAACCCACCGTTACGAGATCTGCTGACTGCTCGGCATCACCGTCGCCTCCCAACCACAACAGATCACTGGTCTGTTAGCAAGTACTACTAACACGCCACTCCAAACTTCGCTCACTCGAAGCCAGAACACCACCCGAAAATGACTTCAGATCCGCTTTCCTTACAAGCACATATCCGAAAACAACTTCGGATCAAACTTCACTCCAACAGCAACAAATGAGCCTGAATCTATCTGTGACTCTCAATTGTCCTACATAAGTCTGCCCGCTTTAAAACTAGGATTCTATCTTCGCGCACAATAGCCCCACACGAGCTCGAACTGCACAGCTCCTCGACCGATTCCTTATCACGCCCGAAGCTATGCCCGCTTAAAACGCGTGATAAATGAGCTTGATTTAGTCATTGCAGGAGCTACTTGAGTGCTTTTTAGTCTTAGTCGACAGTCCCATTGGCCAAAATTCACGCATCTTGAGCTCATGTTGAGCTGCAAACAAATCGACCGATGGATTGAGGGCATCAAAAAGTTGCTAGATCGAATCCTTCGATCTGCTATAATTTTGGTTAACCACTAGGATTCACACGTTTCTAAACTAGTTGAATTTAAAAGTAGTATACTACAAAGATAGTGGTAGAGGAAAGTTCAGGTCATGTACAAGATGCTCTTTCGAATTCTCAGTGTCCTTTGTGGGAGCGATGCAATTATGGAAATAAACTTCTCCTCGCTTCATATCAAGACACTTCTCCCATCCAAATGGCAGAGACATCCCTTTTTGGGGCCTCCCAACACCATCGACATAGATCTTGTTAACACCCAGGTTGTTCTCTTTGACTCCTAAGAGAATACGGCCGGGGTAACCACTAACCAATCTTTGGGCTGCTGCTTCTAGCCCAGC
>APFE031064348.1:45588-103395 GCA_000404065.3 Pinus taeda
GCTATAGTGCCAGGGAGGGGATATTTATGCATTGTGGGGTTTATACACCATGGTGTTTATAATAATAAGGATAGGGGGGTATAGGGAGCTAGAATAGTAGAGTTAGCTGTTAGCACGGAGAAACACATGAGTAGGAGCTAGATCAAACAAGTTTTCTTTGAAAAACATCTTGAAATAAGGAGTAGATCAAAATGAAAAGATTTTTGCACAAGAAATGTGGCTTCTTAAAGCCATAAGAATTCTTCAAATATGTAAATCTCTATGCTTTGTGTATCTTGGGAAAGGGTGTTAGTTATGAGTAATATACATATGAAAACAGGGGAATTAGTCATGCACTAGTTTGTTGCCTTTCTTGTAGATGTTTCAGCAAGCTTAGTCTTGGAAGAGACAACTTTTCTGCAACCCCAGCTACCTACCCAAGTAGATTTCCTAGCATTTTTTGTTCCTTCTTGGAGGGTGCACTTGGACTTGCAAACCCTTTGAATGCCTTTTCTTTTCATTGGCTTTTGCTTGCATCTCCTATCTAATCACAACCCTTATTTCTTCCAAGGCCCCAGATTAAACAGTTGGGAACCTTTGTTTCTCTACCTAGCTACTTGATCTGCCAAGATTAAACAGTTTGGACAGATATCATTCTATATACTACAACATGGAAATTGAAAACATGGCATGATCCAGATTAGACTGTTGGACCACCCATCAAAAATTGAATTCTTATCAAAACTGATACAGACATTGCCTTCTTAGGGAAATATGAGATCTTTGCATTTGTCAAAGCTGAGCATATTTGGACCTTTGATATCAATCATGAAATATGAAACCTATTGGTATAGGTATCCAACAGATCTAACACATAGTTTGGGCTGAAATGAATCGACATGAACACCACTCAACTGCAACTCAGAACTGACACGGCCACCACCACTCCATTGTACCTACCCAACACCATAGCTTCACCTGCAACTGGCTACCAGGGATCAAATGTGTGGCCACCGGGGCCTCTTTTCTACTCCGTCGACACTCACTCAGGCTCCTTCCAACAATAGTCCCACTCACATGGCTCCTTCATTGCTCAGACTCCAAGCAGTCCACCCACGACATCTCCTTCGCGTGACCTCTGTAAGCGAGCAAGTCAAACGATGATGCTCCTCACACAGATCTCCTCCTCAAACGACGCTGCTCCTCAGAGCTGCTACCCACGGCTCCTTTGCTTCCATGATTCAAAACACTCACAGCAAGATCATTGCTATCCCTCTGCGGCCACGAAAGCGCCTACATGAAGAACTCCCTCTGCCCAGATCTGATGAATCCAGAGGTTGTCTAGTCCAAGACACCAACGATGTTTTCCACACATGGCCACCACTCCAAAAATGCAACAACAAAGTTCACAAATCCGGCAACAGCAATGCGACGCTCAGACCAAAAAAATAATCACAGGTTTCGAAGGATGATGGACACTTGAAAACTAAAACAAAATAAACCTCTCAATTATTTCCCTCAGACCAGGAGGGGCCAAGCCCAGGAGGGGCTAGGCCCTCCTAGGCTTTGATACCAAGATAAAATAGCACAACCACTCAAATACATTCTATATTGTGAATGAGGAAATTATGCACATATTTATACAAGCAATAGTCTCAAGATAGGAATTCTATCTTAGATGTACAGTAGTGTGGTTGAGAGATTCTTTCAACCACACACTAAACTAGGAAAAACTATATTCTAGCTAATTTCTATTATGTAGGAACAAACTCTTCAAATGGAGAATTACAACCATAGACAAGTAGGAATTAATTATTTCTAACTGAACATATGCAGCAGCGCGAATGAAGATTTTTTTTTTACATAGCAGTGTAAATATATATAGTAGAGATAGAGTTTTGTTTTGTAATGCAATGTAATATGCAATACGTAGCAGCGCAAATGTAAGAAGGGAAAAGAAAAATTACACACACAGGGGTTTTAATTTTTCAAGCAGAGACAGAGTAAATTTTTTTTTGGAACTACATCTGAAGCGTTCCTGTTATAATCCCTCTGTTAAGAGGAAGATCTTCTTGTTGTAACAGTTGGTTTTATTAATGAATACTAGTTCTCTATGCATGTGTGAAACTCTGTTCTTCAGAAACAATTTTAGTTTCCTGTGTTAAAACAGAGCATTATTCTCTATTCATTTTTGTTCTGGATTTATCAGAAATTCCCAACTTGGTAGCAGAGCTTGTCTAGGCTCTTTGAAGGTGTCAAAGAAGCTGAAGGAAGGATTTCTTGTTGCAACATCTTCTCCAGCGGAGTGAAGACTCAGTCAAGAAATAATCCAAGGTATTTCTCAAGTTAGTTTTTTGTGTTACTGTTGAGGGCAGTCAGTTATTTTAAATACACAGTCAAGTATTTTGAAGCATAGTTAAGAGTGCAAGAATGGCTGAAGCCAACACTAGAATGGGTATCTTTAATACTCAGCTTTCACAATTTAATAGAAAAAACTATGACTATTGGGCAATAACTATGAGAGCTTTGCTTGCTTCCCAAAACTTATGGGAATTTGTTGAGGATGGTTTTGAAGAACCAACAGATGAAGATGAGTTTAATAATTTGACTTAGCCAGAGAAAGAACTGTTGAAGAGCTATAAGAAGAAGGATTCTAAAGCCCTCTACTTTTTGTATCAAGCAGTGTATGAGAATGTGTTTCCAAGGATAGCAGCAGTCAAGAAATCCAAAAAAGCATGGGAAACTCTCAAGATAGCCTATCAAGGCATGGAGAAAGTAAAGACAGCAAAAATACAGTTGCTGAGAAGAGATTTTGAGAATCTATGCATGAAGGAGTCAAATAATATTGACTCATTCTTCACACATGTGATTGGTCTGGTCACACAGATAAGGTCTCATGGAGAAATTCTTGAAGATAGGAGGATTGTGGAGAAACTATTGAGGATCCTACCCTCAAAGTTCGATGTAATTGTCACCACCATAGAAGAGACAAAGGATCTCACAAACTTCTCAGTTGATGAATTACATACATCACTGATAACACATGAGCAGAGATTGAATAGAAATAAAAACTCATCTCTTGAGCATGCCTTTAAGACCCAGATGTTCTTTGGAAGAGGAAGAGGTCAAGGCAGAGGAAAGAAGAGAGAAAGAGGTAGCAATCCAAATCAGAACCAACGCCAAGGCAGCAGCCAACAAAATGGACAACATCATGCTCAAGGACAAAGGTATGATAAATCCAATGTTCAATGTTACTATTGTAAAAAATATGGGCATTATGCAAATGAATGTAGGAAGAAATAGCATGATATGAATAATAGAACTAGTGCAAATTTCACTAGAGAAAATATCAGCCAAGATAATTTGTTTTTAGCCTATGATATGACTAAAACAAAGAGTGAAGATGTATGGTTTCTAGACTCCGGTTGTAGTAACCATATGACAGGAAACATAGCCATGTTTTCTAAGTTAGATCAGAGTGTGAAGTCACAAGTCACACTAGGGGTAAAGTTTCTGTTATGGGAAAATGAGAGGTAAATGTCTTAACAAGGAAAGGTGAAAAGAAAACCATAGCAGATGTTTATTATGTTCCTGGAATGAAATGTAACCTCTTAAGTATTAGACAACTTGTTTAAAAGGGGTACAATGTTTTCTTTGTGAATGATGTATGCACCATCATGGATAAAACACCCAACAAAAAATGTATTGCTGAAGTGAAAATGACAAGGAACAGGATGTTCCCTCTCAGAATGCAAGCAGATTTAAAAAATGGAGAAGAAATAGGAACATTGACACAAGAGGCTTTCCAAAGTGAAACAAATGATGAAAATTGGTTGTGGCACTTGAGATTTGGACATCTCAACTTTGGAGGTCTTAACTTGTTGAATAGAAAAGGAATGGTAAGAGGATTACCATTGATAGAGAAACTAGACAACCTTTGTGAAGGTTGTATCTTAGGGAAACAACACAGAGAAATTTTTCCATCTGGGAAAAGCATAAGGGCAAAAGCACCCTTAGAGATTGTCCACTCAGATTTATGTGGACCGATGCAAACTCCATCACTTGCAAGCAACCACTATACACTAACATTTATTGATGATTTTACTAGAAAAATTTGGGTTTATTTCCTAAAGAACAAAAGTGAAGTGTTTGAAAGATTTTGCAATTTCAAAGCACTTGTAGAAAACCAAAGTGGGCTGCATATCAAAGTTCTAAGAACTGATAGAGGGGGTGAGTATATCTCCAAAGAATTTCTATGTTTTTGTAGAGAAACTAGAATTCATAAGCAGTTTACCACTAGGTACACTCTGTAGCAAAATGGAGTTGCCGAAAGGAAGAATAGGACAATCATGGATATGGTGAGGAGTATCTTAAAGGCAAAGCATTTGCCAAATGATTATTGGGCTGAAGCTGTACACTGTGCAGTGTACATCTTGAATAGATTCCCTACAAAAGCAGTCATGAACAGAGTGCCGAAAGAAGCATGGAGTGGGACAAAGCAAGAAGTCACCCACATGAAAGTTTTTGGATGTGTGGCTTATGCACACATTCCAGATCAACTAAGGAAGAAGTTGGACAACAAAAGGGAGGAATGTATTTTCATTAGATATAGTGAGAAATCCAAAGCTTATAAGTTGTATAACCCATCTACCAAGAAGATTATTGTGAATAAAGATGTTCAGTTCATTGAGGAGGAAGCTTGGGATGGAAGCATAGAGAAAACAGTGAATGTTAAAAACTCTTTGTCACATGATGAAGATGATGAGGAGATGGCTGAAACACATCCCCAAACAGTAGCACCAACACAAGGGCAACAAGAGACACCCTTGACGAGAAATGAAAGTGCTTCTCCAAGCACACCACAAGGAGGAAATTCAAGTGCTTCTTCAAACACTTGTACACCAAATGAAGGAGGTAAGAAGTTCAGAAATTTAAGTGACATTTATGAACAAGAGGCAACAAATGAAGGTATGAACTCTTTGTTTGTTTTATATTGTTATGTTGATGACCCTGTTCATTTCGAAGAAGCAATTACGGATAGGAAATAGATGGAAGCTATGGATGAGGAGATCAATGCCATAGAAAGAAACAAGACATGGGATTTAGTTGAACTACCAAAAAGAAAGGAAGTCATTGGAGTTAAATGGGTGTACAAAACCAAGAGTAATGCTGAAGGCAAAATAGAAAGACACAAGGCAAGACTTGTTGTCAAAGGATATAAGCAGCAGTATGGGAGAGACCATGAGGAAACTTTTGCACCGGTTGCTAGAATGGAAACCATGAGAGCAGTGTTGTCCATAGCAGCACAAAACAAGTGGAAAGTTTACCAAATGGACGTGAAGTCAGCATTCCTAAATGGAGTATTAATAGAAGAGGTTTACATTGAACAACTTCCAAGCTATGAAAAGAAAGGCCAAGAGCACAAAGTGTGCAGATTGAAGAAAGCTCTTTATGGGCTGAAGCAAGCACCAAGAGCATGGTACAGTAGGATAAATTCCTATCTACTGGAAAATGGATTTGAAAAGTGTGAGGGAGAACCCACCCTCTACATCAAAGAAAAAGATGGTAAAATACTAATTGTTGTGTTATATGTTGATGATGTTATGTTCACAGGTAATGATAATTATCTTATTGAAAATTTCAAAACAGTGATGAAAGAAGAATTTGAAATCACTGATATGGGTTTGCTGAAATACTTCTTTAGAATAGAAGTAGCACAAAATGGAAATGAGATTTTTATCTCACAAGTGAAATATGTTAATGAAGTATTGGAAAGATTTAATATGCAGGAGAGAAAAACCAAAATCACTCCCATAGTGATGGGATTAAAACTCAGCAAAGAGGACAATAGCAAGGATTTTGATCCTAGTTTGTACAAGAGCATAGTTGACAGCCTCATGTATTTGACTGCAACTAGGCCGGATATAATGCATGCTGTTAGTTTAATTTCTAGATTCATGGAGAGGCCAAAAGAAGCACATTGGCAGGCAGAAAAAATGATTCTGAGGTATGTTAAAGGTACTAAAAGGTTTGACATTTTATCTACTGCTTCAGAATGTTTAGATTTAATTGGATACACTGATAGTGATTGGGCTGGAAGTGTAGATGATCGGAAAAGCACATTCGGTTATGTTTTTCACATGTGTTCAAGAGCCATTTCATGGGCTTCTAAAAAATAGCCTATTGTAGCGTTGTTTACAGCAGAGTCAGAAAATGTGGCAGCTACAGCAGCAGCATGTCAAGCAATTTGGGTGAGAAGGATGTTAAGGAGTTTATGCCAAGAGCAAACAAAAGGAACTGTGATTTTTTGTGACAATAGCTCAGCTATTGCATTATCCAAGAATTATGTGTTTCATAAGAGAACGAAACACATTGACACAAAGTTTCATTACATCACGGAATTGGTAAACAATGGAAAAATTGTTTTAGAACACTACAGAACTCAAGAGCAGGTTGCAGATATTCTGACTAAACCATTGGGGCAGAAAAGTTTTGAGTTTTTGAGGAAATGTTTGGGTATGATAGATAACCCAGCACTTAAAATTAAAGGGGAGTGTTGAAATGTTAATTTCCACTGAATGTCCAGTTTTCCCCGCACCGCCTTTTACCAAATGTTGGTGTTTCTCTGAGAGCAACGATCAGACTCAATAGTTGACACGTGGCATGATCAATTTTGTAAAACAACTTTCCCCGGCACGTAAAGTTCAGCAAAATGGACCATGTGATATCGTGTGAAAGCCGTCTGATTGAAATCAAGGTTTTATGTACATGCCTACACCATAGATCTATCTATTATGTGACGTGAAGTGAAAGTTTTTATTGACTGTGAGCGTTTCAGTGAAGTAATTAATGAAATTTACTACGGTTGGTAAATATAGGTAAAGTTTTAATTTTATTTTTTTTATTCATGGGAGTAGCACAAGTAAAAAAAATATTGTAATGTTTTTTGTTTTGTTGAGCAAACGAAAGGGAACATAAGCAGCGGCACGAATGAAGAAATTTTTTTACACAACAGTGTTAATAATTTTTTTTTGGAACTACAACTGAACCGTTCCTGTTGTAATCCCTGAAGATCTTCTTGTTGTAACAGCTGTTTTTATTAATAAATACTAATTCTCTGTGCATGTGTGAAACTCTGTTCTTCTTGTTCTGGAATTATCAGAAATTCCCAACTTACGAATGTCACGAGAAATCGCCAGCAACTTGTGGATAGCTAATCTATCCCCCTTTAAGAAAACAAAGAATGACATGAAGAATGGTCTTGAAATTGGTTATGATACTTGTGCAGAGTTGATCACTTTACTGGGATCGTACCAAATGGAAGATGAAGATAGAAGAACGAAAACAATTCCACAAAGTTGGAAAAAGTTCAAATCTATCCCCCTTTAAGGAAACAAAGAATGACATGAAGAATGGTCCTGAAATTGGTTATGATACTTGTGCAGAGTTGATCACTTTAGTGGGATCGTACCAAATGGAAGATGAAGCTAGAAGAAGGAAAACAATTCCACAAAGTTGGAAAAAGTTCATGGAAAATGAGAGCAGTCTCTTTGATACATTTTATGATGATTTTTCTGACGGGACTAATTATGTTGAAATCGAAGATTCTTTTGCAGCTTACTCTCAAGCATGGTGTTTCATGGATATTGTTGATAGTTTAGACCCTGAAGGCCACTTAGTAGGTCTGACAGCCGACGCAGAATTTGACACCATTAAGAAGATTTGGGGCTGTGTCAAACAACCCAACGGGAACGTCTCAAACGAATTAGTGGAAGAGAAGATCAAAAGTCCACTGAGACAGCTGATACGTCAGTGTGATAGAGAAGAAGAAGGAACAGCCGCCATAGAGCGCCAGGACTCCAGGGACTGGACGGCAGTCGCAGCAAAAAACAGCTTATATAAACTATGGAAAACAACGGATCCTGAATCTTGTTCAGTTAATGCAACTAATCGCTTAAGATCTTTATTGGCAAACCTTATTGCCCATTGCATGGAGAAGGAACTGGACAAAGCAATGATAGGTAATTGTCATAAATGGGTAGAGGAGGGCAGGGAAAAAGAGATATTCGATGCAGCATTCATAGCTGGGAAAGCCAAGGCAGTGCGGGAAAAGGTACAAATCTATTAATGTTGTCAACGTGCAACTTGAAAGTTGTTTGAAAGTGATGTATTGATAGGTGTTAAAATTTTTGACCTTTTGATATTGTTTGCTGCAGATAGAAAGCAGCCATGCAGTACGTGATCAGACTTAAGGTGTGGCAGGCCAAGGTCATGATATAAGTGAAGCAGAGCCTCTCGAGGACGAAGGCAACATGGTAATTAAGTGCATGCGCGAAATTCAGGCGACTCTCAAGCTATGCTTGAATTGGAGTAGCTGAAGGATTATAAGTGTTATGACGAGCAGGTGTAGTAAATATGTAATTCCTATCAAAACTGCTGGTTTGTATATATGTTGTCATCGATGGACTTCTACTGGGTGTGGTTTGTATGTTGTGTTGTCATCGATGGACTTCTACTGGGTGTGGTTTGTATGTTGTCCTCGATGAACCTCCGCGGAGTGTTGTGACCTCTACGCGGTTATGTGGTACAGTTACATGTACAGTTTGCTTAACCAATGTGGCTGATTTTCAATTTAAAACAATGTATTGCACATTTGGCTTCTCTCGAGGAACCATCTGTCATTTTATGTTCCAACGTTTCATAATTAAGTGTCGATGTCCACTCTAAACACACAAACAAGGCATTCGGCAATATTCCAGCTTTGTAGAGTTATTATTACAGCAAGTCAGTCGTTTCCCAAGATCAACAGAACTTTGAGCCATTGGTTTTTTCAATATTTTATTACTTTCGAAATTTGCATTCATTTGAAATTTACTGAGAAAATCGGTAATTTAGGATTTAAAATTTTTAAATTTCTTTTTTTTATAAAAATGTTATGGTTTTCATCATGGTTTTTAAATATCTAAATGGGAAAGCCTGTAAGTTAAGGATAAGTGTATTTTACAAGTCACATAAATGTATTACTTAACGTTAGACATAAAATCTTAGCAAGATTATGAGACTTTTATAGTTTAAATCTAAGCCTCTGTGTCGTGACACCATGGTACCCTAAAGTGGATATATAAATTTTAAGAATCAAGTAAATGTGCATGAGAGGTATGCAATGGCACCATCATAATATATGAACGCCTTACCATAATCGTGGCACCACTTTATTTCATAAAAGAGATGATTCATTGGTAAGCAGAGCCCCCACCTTATTCAATAAAAAAGATTCATTGGAAACTAGAGCACCATTATAGTCCCTAAAGAAGAGTTATTGGTCTTTACACTAAGGTATCCTTTGGAGAAAGTTGTTTTTAGATGTAACATACAACAATTTAACACAGAATTATATAATTTAGGTAAGTGTAAGCAGATTATATAATTTAGGTAAGTGTAAGCAGTTTGTAAAGATAGTAGCAGAAATTTCTCCATTATTAATATTCATTCGATCATCTCAATAAAAACAAAAGATGTTTTTTAATTATTTTTAATTTCATTAAAAATAGTGAGATGGTTTTTTAAATAATGTTAAAATGTAAAAAATGTTACAGGAATATAAAATATTAATAATAACGTAAAATAAAAATGATAATAAATAATATAAAATAACATAAACTAGTATACATTCATTCTAGTTTTAAGATTTCACATATAAGTTTGTGTGTTTAATTATTAGTAATTATCTTTTATATTTAGTAATTTGAATAGTAATATAGATCTATATTATTTTTTAAAATCATTTAAAGTACGAATAAATCTTTATACACAAAGTGTGCTTCAAAATATTATAATTTCTTGAGCTTATTAATATAAAAAATTTAATTTTTGAATTAAAATATTATAATTTCTTGAGTTTAATAATATAAAAAATGTATTTTTTGAATTTTTCTTGTATTAAGGCTTTATGGATTGTAATTCTCCTATAAAATGTTATTTTTTTGTTGTTTCCTTTCATTTTATTTCGTAATATATATCATTAAATTTTACCAAGAGTAACAATGAAAAAAATTATGTATGTATGGCATAAAAGTTGATCACTACAATAATAATTTAGATAATTATTAAAATTATGAAAAATATTTTTTATTATGATAAAATGCTTAAATACATAGTTTCAAAATATATGAATGACATGGGTAGGAAAACACATATTTTAATAAACTCATATGTTAAAGGTTTATAGTTCATACTAGGAGAGTTTTGAACCATTGCTTCTATGAATAAAGATTGTAGGGTTTTCACATGAAGAAGAGTATTAAAAATATGAGAAGCAATCACTTAGAGAGTCATACTACATTTCCAATTATCATGGTTCCAACACATGGAACTAAAGTATTAAAAAGAGGAACACTCAATAAAATATCTCTATGAAGAGAAAGGTGTTATGTATAAAGACGCTAAACATAACAATACTACAAATTATGGCAATAATTGTACTTTCAATTTGATATTTTAATGCTATATTCAAGTCAAACAAAAAAAATGAAATGCATTCTTATCATGGACAAATAGATGTTTGAAAAGCTCAATAATTTGTTGAAGTGATTAGATGTATATATTAACATGCACATATTTAAACGTGAACAATATATTTCATGATTACTTTTCATCCTTAAGAAACTCTTTAAAATGCGCAACTCGATTTAGATGTTCTCTTTTCTTTTTTTTTGTAAGTAAGCATTTGTATTAAGAAACAAAAAAATATTGTACAAAAGGACTGCCCGGGCTGACTAGAGCCCGAGGCATAGTAGAGAACAAGACATCTTGACCAAAATACCTCCTACAGAACCCCAAAGAAACAGGGCAGCCGGCAAGGATGAACAATCCACCTCGGCTCTGAGGAGTAGACAGGAAAGGAGCAGTGCTACACAAGAAGCTAACAGACTGGCTAGGAGGCAAGAGCATTACTGGGGATTCAACCCAGCTTGAGAGGAATCCACAGTTCGGCCCTTTTTACCTTTCTTCTTACCAAATTTGACCCATCCAAGTTGATCCTGTATGGATGGCAGAACTTGCAGACTACGCTGGGCGGACGAGGAGATCTCCTTGTCTGAGTCCGAAGGAGAGGTCTCATGAGTTCGTTTCTGCGAGAGAGGAGGGGCCATGGACTCCACAGGACCTGTTGGGGGCGAGTCCTGTGCGAGCGAATCTTCCATCCCGTCCTCATTCTCTTCCTCTTCATCAGAGCTGGAACTAAAATCATCCATGGGGGGCGGGTCACAAGCCTTCCAGCTTTTGGATTTTGGCTTAGGAGCAGCCTTCTTCTTTTGGGCTGGAATCGCTGGGCACGATCGATGAAGGTGCCCTGTGAGATGGCAATTTCTGTAGCGGAACGCTGTGTTCTCGTAATCTAGAGTCTGAGTCCAGTAGAAGTCTCCGATTTTCAGAATGATATGATCTGGTAATCCTTTGGTCATGTCTATTTCTGCGCAGATTTTGGCGAAGGTGTAGAGGCCCTTTTCCCCTCTAGAAGTATCTGTAGCTAGATGGCAGCCTAGAGAGTTACCAATTCCTTCAAACACAGCAAAGTGCCATAAATGAACCGGAAGGTTGGGAAGTCTGACCCAGATGGGGAGCTTGGTAATAACGGCTGTAGAAGGATCAAAATCTGGGAACCAAGGGGTTAAGAAGAGACCCGCTGAGTTCCAAAACCAAGGGCCCTCAGTTAAAGCTTTTTGATAATCCTCACTGTCAACGAAGACTACAATGAAGAAACCTTTCGAGCAGAGAAGCACCTTGCAATTGTTGGTCCAGTTGGAGTGAACCCATTTGTAGAGATCCTCTGTGCGAGGCCATAGCCCATTGAACCTGCAAATAATACCAAATTCTGCAAACAGTTGGAACTGCCTGTCCATCGTTGGATGCATTATTTCTATGGAGGGGGTTTCCTCCAGCTTGTCCACCAAAAACGGTTTTGGAACTTGGGCTGGAGCAGCTGAGTTCTTGGGTTTCTGAGCATGGACAACATCTCTGTAAGAAAACGCTGCAGCTGAAGATGACTGTCCCGTTGCTCCCCCTCTCAAACGAAGGGAGAGAAAGATGGAAGCATTTCTTTGGATGTCGTAAAAAGAAAGGGGCAAGAGATCTTCAAGCTGTTTACCTTTGAAGAGAAGCCTTTGAGAAGCAGAGGGAATCCCCGTCCTAATCTTCAGTGCTTGCTTGAGGTCTTGCACAAGATCAGAAGGGCTCACCCACTGAAGCATAGTTTTGCCTGAGAGGAGCACAACAAGGATCTGAAAAGACTCAAGTTGCTTTGGCATTTTTCGTTCTCTGCAAAACTGAGACGAGAAGACGCTGGAACCAGCACAGCTTGTCAGGGGCCCAATCTGCGCCTGATTAATAATTCCCTGCGCTGGGCAGCGGGCGATATGAGTCCTTGGGAATGGCTCGAGAACTCTGAAGATGGCCGAATCCATCTTAGCTGGGCCAGACAGAGGCAGGACTATCAGCCGGAGCTGTATCTCACGATAGTGTCTTAGGGCTCTGCCCCAAGAGACCAGAACCCTCTGTGGTATTTCGTCAAACACTTGCCATGCATCCTCCCTGCATAGGCATTTTTCAGAATATTTAAGAGCAAGAGAATCTGGAAGCAATTTTATTTCCAGACTGCTACTTCCTGAGAGGAAAACGGACGGAAGCTGATTCGTGGGAAGGGATAGGAGAAAAGAAGTCCCACTTCCCGCCCCTGAGCTGTTCTGAAGAAAGGGAAACGAGCCTGGGGCAGTTACCAACAAAACGAAAAAAATTGAGCCCTCGTGCTGAGGGAGCTTTTGCTGAACCAGAGTCATGGAGCTGGCTTCAAACTTGGCCAAGAAGAAAGCCCCGCGTGGAAAAAAGAATATGTCTTCGAGGAAGAGGCCGAGTCGGAAGACAACGCTGGATAAAAAGAAGATCCTTCCGCCGGCTGAATCCTGCTCACGAGCTGAGCAGTGTGGAAATAAACAAAGGAAAAGCCTGCCATCCGCAGGAACGAAGCCTGGGAGGCGAAGAGCCGAGTGGGAAAGACAGGATCTGTCTGCGCCGTTCTGGGAAGCATCTACCTGCCGGAAACCCTTAGCTGAGAGCGCCATTATTTCCTCTGCTGGATCTTATCTTCTTCTCTTGTCAACTTCTATGGCCATCTAATATTAGATAAGACCATATGCAAATAAATATGAGGAGTTATACACTTAGATTTGGCTAGACATGTCCCTTTCACTTGAATTATATTTAATATAAATTAAAGAAAACTAGCATATCTCAATAGTTTTTGAGGAAAACTAAAAACTCCTCTTGTATAACAAGATGATAGTACTTATATGTGTTTTGTTATCGTTTGGGCACACTCATACTATGCAATCATTTAATTGTCAACCAAGAGTCACATATGATATTGTGAGGTACTCGATTTAATATACACAAAGAGGGAAATTTGCTTTTATCAAACCTAATACCATGCAAACTAGTCTACTTAATGTATAAAGTAAGCAAAATGAATTTCAAACATGTGCCTATATCAAGAAGAAGTCAACAATATTATACACCCATAAGCTAGTTGATGACAACTCAGATGATGAATCCATTGGGAACTATGCCCATGAATTCCCCCACTCAACTCTATTTACAAGAGAAATCAAGAATCTCATGATTCCATGGCACAACATACAAAAATCTTGAAGCATAAACTAACACACACACAAAAAAACAACCAATGACATAAAAATAGTTAATCCATAATAACATAAAAATAAGTTATAAGTATGTATAGGTACCAATTTCACAACACCTTACCATGAGTGCCCCCCCCACCCCGCAATGTTTGACCTATCCAAGTGGTTACAAAATAACCAAGATAGAATTATGTCATGAACCACATATAAACTCCAAATATTAACATAGAAATGAAAATGGGCTAGTTATTGTATTATTGTTAGAGTTATTTTACATATATGCCAATACTAACAACCTCTAGTCTGAAAGGATTATATATATTAGCTTTCCATCTCCACAAATAGAGTGGAAACACCCCTCAAAACTCGATGACAGTTTGAGACAAACATACACAATTTTAAAACAATTACAATTCTAATTGGATATGTAACACAAGTGGTTTCAACAAAAATCCATTAGTTTCATTATTTGGCTAACTAGGTTGTTAAAATCCTCTATGCTAGTTGGTATATTCCGCTTCAATTTGCAACTCATGGGTTGTTCCCAGTTTCTAATGACATCGAAAGCATCACATGGTTAAGAAACCAAGAGATACCTTGAATTGGTGATCAAGTTGATTTGTACATTGTTTGGGTGACATCAAGTGCTCATGCAAGTTGATGCATAACCATGGGGGCATATAAAAAGATTCTCATAGCTCTTTCTAAAGAGATTCTTGATGAATGAACCTTCTTGATAATGTGATGATGACTGATCTAATGAGAACTATCCCATTTAGATGATGAGAAAGTTTGAGGGTTATCCCTTGCACATATATTGTTGATACACTAACCTAGATATATGCCTAAATTTTTTAATTAGAGTTGAACCTATGTGTTCACTTAGAGATACACCTGTACGTGAGCATCACCACAATTATTAGGTTAGCAAAGCTTATGTAGTCATAAAAATTTATGTACAAAAATGTAAAAAATATCAAAGTACACCTTAATAATTAACCATTAAATAAAATATGAGATAAAATGGTAATTATATGCCTTCAAGGAAAATCATAATAGGGATAAGGAAATGAGTCATATGCACAATATAAGAAGGAAAATTGAGTACATATTGAAAGAAAAAGGAGAATATTTTTTTAGCAAAAATATGACAAAATGATAGCCTATCATCTCCCACCAACTGGTCTAATTTCATATCCTTTGCAACCATATCTATTCCAATTATGAGATTGTTGATGTTGTTGGACCCACAAACATTCAGGGGGTCTTCGCAATAAGAAGTCACAATTAGACATCACAATGTTTGGAGTAGGAGCCCCATCTGGAGTATGACTCGATTGTCGAAATGGTGGGTTTTAGTGTTATTCTTTCACTAAAATACACATAGAATGATGTATTCGTGACTTTGGTGAAACATGTGTGTGACTCTCTGAAGGGTCAAGTGCAATGCATGAAATATTCTAACACAACGAAGGGAAAGTAAGTGAGCCCCTCTGAAGCTTGTAATAATATGCATCGTGAAAGGAACACACATGCATAAAAGGAATTATAAGTTAGCTGCAAAACAGTTCACAAGTTAACCATAATGGAAATGTACAACAAAACACATTCAACAATATTCATACTAATGCAAACGAAATAGTTCATAAGTGTTAGTGTAACTGAAATAACATATATTGCAAACATAAAAATAATATTCCTACTATATTCAAAACATATGCATGAAAATGTGTTGGCATGGAGATTTTATTAGAGTGAAAGTCCCAAGCATACATATACAATTGACGAACCACTAGTCCCAATATTGGAACATGAAGCCAATATACTCCCTCTATGCGACGGAAAAGCCGCGGCTCTCAAAAAAACTCCCAGTATTTTGTTCCTAAGCCAAAAGCCCAACCAAAAATCTCCTCACATGACCAATGAGGGTATATTTATAACAAAATGGGTGACTATTCATCTCCCTTTGTGACTCTTTGACTTGCCTCGTGACTGTTTGACTTCCTTCAACCATGATCTTTAGACTTCATTACAAAATGACTCTTCACATTCCACATTTAACACTTGTAATTTCACTTACAATTAATTACAAAAGAATATTACAAAATATCTCATACCCATATAACAAAAGATTGGGTAGAGTCAACTAGACATCTTAATAAGATAAAATAAGTTAAGCTTGAGTTTGGGGAAACTCTATCTTAGCCACCTCAACTTGTAGTTGTCACATAGTGGTGCCAAGCTTTGTATTGTGTCATGACTTCCCCAAACTGTGCAATGGGATGAGGCTAGAAGTTGACTCTAGCCTCCATTGCATCTCGGTACACTGATTTGGAACCCTTATGAATTTACTTATTTAGCAAGAGAAGCATAGTGTAGATCTAGATAGGGACAACAACTAACTTCTTCATACTATTCCCATTCACCTCCATATCTTTGTTGGTGGCAATCTGTCTAAGATGGTCTAGGTATTCTTCAACCTCTTGCCTGACCTAATTCCTGCATTTGGCCTCGTTGAGTGAGCCAACTGAAGGGATATTTTGTGATTTCACCATGACATCCATGTTATTGTATAGTCATGCATACGAGGCTTGGATGTTGGAAATGAACGAGGCAAGTTGTTTGTTACCCTCGATTATCATTCGAACTTGTGCTTTCTCCAGCTCTCGTTGTTGCCTTCTTTTCTTTACCATTTTAGATAATGCCCCTTTGTGTTGTATTGACCACTCATGCACAACAATGATGGCTATGTGAAAAACCTTGAGGGTTTTAGCATTATCTTTTTACTTTTGTTGCATGTCTGCAAGCAGACAACTACTTTATGCATGGTGACAAGATTTTCATAAAGGCTCTGCATGGTCTATCCTAATGTCGATACTTCTCCAAGTATGGCTACCTTCAGTTCTTCAAGATATACCCGTGTGGGAGCTTCTTTCTAGACCTCTTCTTGGAGTTGTTCAACTTCTTTCCTTGCAGCTTGCAAACTTTTCACCATCTGTCTATTCTCATCCATGAGATACTCCTTCTTTGACTTGGAAGCATTTGTGAAGGCAATGTTGGCTGTGACAATGGCTACTAGATTTCTCTTGCTATCTACCAGAATAACCCTTTCTCTGATGAATGTAAGAGAAATGAGCTCGAAAGGAAAATGTTTCTTTATTGCTTGCACAATATTATTCTTAAGCTCAACGTAAGTTAGATTATACGTATCCATGACTAGACCATCATCTAAAGGAACAATTTCCTCTTCTTCACTTGGAGATTTCTCTACTGTTAGAGGAGGGGGTGATGTAGGAGCATGAGGCTTGAAGGCAAAATACTTCGAATTTTATTCCAAAAATACAAAAAAAAATTACAAGCAAAGGAGTGGGATCCTTTAGTTGCCACTTTACAAAGCTTTCTAGATAAGATTTGAGCTAGAATTCACGGATTTAAATTATCATGTAATTAATTCAAGTATTTAGGCTTAGTTGAGATTCTCGAGGAGAATATCATGTAGATTAGATATTATCTAGGATTAGGCGGATTCAATCCATTGGTTTAGGATCTAATTGTTTTATGTACAAGTATTTATGTAAGTTTTGAATTGGTAGAAGGGGATTTTTTGTTGGATTTTGGCTGTGGAAGATTGGAATGTAAAATTTGGAATATCTTTATATCTCTGTGAATATTGTGCATGAATGGTCCAATCCCAGAGGTTTTAATTTCCTTCGAAATAATTCTGAGTTTTGTTGGTTTCCAGTTTGAACCCTTTAGAATTAGATTTTGTATAATCTTGTGTGGTCGCATCTAAATATTCACTCATTGTGCATTGAAATACCCTGGATATGTTTTAAGATCACAAAACATAATTTAGAGACAGACTAAACTTGGGAGAAGTGCTAATCTTGGCGGAACGAGGAAACCCTGACAAATTCGTGAGAAACCCAGGAGAAAATCTGAATCGTCCAATCGACAGATCCAATAGATCTAATGGCCAGCGTGTGCCAATAAGCATAGACATTAATTAGAATAGAAGAGCGGTCTTTGTAGGTGTAAGAAGTATCTCGCATAGTCTCAAAGTGGTAAATGGCATTTTGCAAATTCACATGATTAACCTGAGGGGTTGAGACATAGCAAGGGAAAGCCACTTTTGTTGCACGCTCTCGACTTGTTATGCATCGTGCAAGATTTCACGCGAGATTACGTGATAGCTGTTGGATCATGCGAATTGATCAACGGTGGAGATCAGCCAAGCTAGTTGGCGAGTGGGTGACGCGATAGCCGTTCGATTAGATGGGTCAGCTCTGACAATGATCGCGTTGGAAGATGGAAGTGAGTTAATTTAAATTTCGAACGTGATAAGGTTATGAAATGGGGTTTTAATTCCTTTTGGTTCCGTGGAAAATTTGAAGGTTTTCCATATATCAGGTAAATTAAATGGTTATGCTATTTTAGCATAATAACTAAAATTGGAGGTTGATGGCCGATACTCCAAAGGAAAACTGAGAAGAAGTTCCACTCGAACTTGAAGGAATAGTTTTTAGTTTTGAACAATTATCCTTAACACCTACAACCAGCCCACCATTAGTGGTATCAGAGCTACCTATTGACATTGAATAGGATCTCAAAGATCAGAAAAAGAAATTCAGCATGGCTTTCAGAGTTCGAGGAAGACGTGGTGGTTGTTAAAGAAGAGGAAGACCAGTTGCAAATGTTGAAGTGTTGGAAGCTATGCAATAGATGCAAGCTAGATTAGAAGCAATGGAAATGGAAAATCAAAGAGATGCAGGTGCTCGAGATGTGAGTGAGCCTGAAGTTGAAGCTGCAGAAGAAGAGGAACTTGTAGAAGTGACTCCTGAAATGAGATTCTTTAAATCAGTGTTGGGATCCACATCTAAACCCAGACTTGAGGTTTCAGTTTATACAGGAGGTTTAAACCCCGAGGAGATTATAGACTGGATTTATGACATGGATAAATTCTTTGATTATGAAGAAATGGAAGAAGGAAAGAGAGTGGAATTTGTTGTCACAAAATTGAAAGGACATGCAACACTTTGGTGGGATGGAGTGTAGGTAGAAAGAAGGAGACTTGGTAAGAAGCTAATTAAAAAAATCGAATAGGACAGTGGCAAAGTTGAGAGGTAAGTTTTTGCCAAGTGATTATCAACTTTCATTATTTAGATAGATGCAAAATCTTAGACAGAGGTCTTTAACAGTGAAATAATACACAGAGGAATTTTACAAAGTGAGCATAAGAGATGGACAAATTCAAGATACGGATGAGAAGGTTGAAAGATATATAAATGGTCTCAGAATGGAGATCCAATGCGAGATAAGTGTGTTGTTTCCTAAAACAGTAGAAGAGGCTTATCAAATGGTATTGAAGGCTTAAGAAAAACTCATGAGGAAGAAATCTTCCAGAAGTAGAGGTACTTTCTGAGGAAGAAGAAGTCAAGGTGGTAGAGGAAGATCTACAACACCTAGAGATGGAGCTAGCAGCAACTCGAATCAGCGTACACCCACAAAAGGTGATGCAAGTGGCAGAAGTAGTTTCTCCAGAGGAAGAGGAGGCATAGGCAGAGGAAGAGAAATCAGATGTTACAGATGTAACAAGTTGGGACACAAAGTCTATGAGTAACCAGAAAACACAGGGACAAATTAGAGAAATGTAATTGTTGCTTAGACTAAAAGGGAAGCAGTAATGGTGCTAGAAGAAGAAAATGTACCAGAGAAAGGGAAATCTTTGGTAGTTAGCAAAGTCTTGTTAAATCCAACAAAGGAAGCTGTTGAACTAGTGCAGAGAAAGACTTTGTTCAAGAATGTGTGCAAGGTTAAAGAAAATGCTGTCAAATGGTAATTGATCGTGGCATCACTGATAATTTGGTCTCTACAAAAGTGGTGGAAAAGTTGAAATTAAAGATAAAGAAACATACAACACCTTACAAGGTGTCATGGCTTCAAAAAGGACATCAGTTGTTAGTGAATGAATAGTGTGAAGTGGAGTTGCAGTTGGGCAGATACAAAGACAAAAATCTGTGTGATGGGATTCCTATGGATGTGTGTCACATATTGTTGGGAAAACCTTGACAGTATGACAAAGGAGCTATGAATGATGGGAAAAAGAACACATACAAATTTGGTAAAGATGGTATTAATCATACATTGCTGCCTATGGAAGTAGAGGATGCATCAAGAAAATATGATCCAAAGACTCTATTGCTAAGTGGAAAAGAATACTTGCAATAGATTGACGAGAATGAGGTAAATTTTGCATTGATTTACAAACCCAAGGTAATAATTAATTCCACAAAAATTTATGATTTGCCAATTGAAATTCAAGAGATGCTGGAAAATTATTCTGATATCATTGTAGATGATTTGCCTAACGAGTTATCACCCATTAGAAAGATCAGTCATCATATAGATTTGATTCCAGGGGAAAATCTGCCAAATAAAGCAGCTTACAGGATGACTCCCACAGAAAATGAAGAAATCAGAATACAGGTTCAGGAATTGTTAGATAAAGGACTGATTAGAGAGAGTTTGAGTCCTTGTGCAAAGCCAAAATTGTTGAGTCCAAAGAAAGATGGAGGCTGGAGAATGTGCACTGATTCAAGAGCAATCAACAAAATAACAATCAAGTATAGATTTCCTTTACCCAGAATTGAAGATTTGGTGGATTGTTTAAGTGGAGCAAGACGTTTTACAAAGCTAGATTTAAAAAGTGGATATCATCAAATAAGGATTAGAGAAGGAGATGAATGGAAAACTTCTTTTAAAATAAATGAAGGATTGTATGAATGGATGGTAATACCTTTTGGATTATCAAATTCTCCTAGTACATTTATGAGGCTTATGAATGAAGTGCTGAAAGAATTTATTGTTAAATTTGTAATAGTATATCTGGATGATATATTAGTTTACAACAAATTTGAAGAGGAAAATATGAGACATCTGAATAATGTCTTACAGAAGCTGCAACAAGAAAAAATATTGCTAAATTTAAAGAAATATTCATTCATAAAGGAAGATTTGGTAATTTTGGGCTAATTTGTTTCTGCTGGTGGATTAAAGATGGATCCAGAGAAGATAAAGGCATCATAAAGTGGCCTTCACCGAAAAATGTTTTTGAGGTAAGAAGTTTTTTATGGTCTTGATAGTTTTTATAGAAAATTCATAAGGAATTTTAGTAAGATCAATGCTTCTATAATTGACACTATAAGGATAAAAAAACCATTTAAATGGAATATTGGTGCAGAAAAGAACTTTCAGCTGTTGAAAAGAAAGATCACTGGAAAGCCTATTTTAATTTTGCTTGATTTTAATAAACCTTTTCAACTGGAATGTGATGCTAGTGGAGAAGCTATTAGTGTTGTTTTAAGTCAAGAGGATAGACCTGTAGCTTATTTCAGTGAAAAACTGAATGAATCAAAGAAGAAATATTCTTCTTATGATAAGGAATTTTATGCAGTTGTGAAGTCATTGAAAAAGTGGGGACATTACTTGATCTCTAAGGAGTTTATACTTTATTCAGACAATCATGCATTGCAGTACATTATGAAAAAACCAAATCCTAGTCAGAAACATGCAAAATGGGTAGAATATCTTCAAAGTTTTAATTTTGTATTAAAACATATAAATGGCCAATCAAACAAAGTAGCAGATGCCTTAAGCATAAAAAATATATTAGTTCAAGAAATTCAAATTCAAGTGTTGGGTTTTGATTTTCTTAAGGAATTATATGAGAAAGATTTAGATTTTACAGAGGCATTTGAAGCTTGTAAAAATCTTGTTTCGTTAGATAGAAGTAAGTGGCTAGATTTTTTCTTGAAATAAGGATTGTTGTTTAAAAGAAATTAGTTGTGCATACCAAATTTCTCTATGATAGAAAATTTAATCAAGCAGAAACATAGTGGTGAACTTGGAGGACATTTTGGTCTAACAAGACTTATGAGCAGTTGGATCAATTTTATTTCTGGCCGAAGATGAGACCTGAAGTGGAGAAGTATGTAAAAAACTATAAAGTTTGTCAGTATGCAAAGGGAAGGAGCCAAACACAAGTTTGTATGTTCCATTAACTATTCGAGATAGACCTTGAGATATGGTAAGGATGGATTTTTTTTTGGGTTTACCAAAAACTCAACGAGGAAATGATTCAATTTATGTTGTTGTTGACAAATTTTCTAAAATGGCACATTTTATTCCCTTTTATAAAATGAGTGATTCTATTCACGTTGCTAATATGTTTTTTAAGGAGATTGTAAGGTTGCATGGGTTACCTAAGAGCATTGTTTCAGATAGAGACACTAGATTTGTTGGTCATTTCTGGAGGACCTTGTGGAAGAAACTTGAAACTAGACTGAGTTTCAGTTTAGCTTATCATCCTCAAATTGATGGATAGACTGAAGTTGTAAATAGAAGCTTGGGTAATCTTCTGAGAAGTCTTGCAGGTGAACATCCAAAACAGTGGGATGAAATTTTTGTACAAGCTAAATATGTTTATAATGATACTCCTAACAAGAGTACATGGCAAATTCCATTCAATATAGTTTATGGAGTGCACCCAAGAGGAATGTATACATTAAGAGACTTGGGAAAATATGAAATGAGAAGTGCTAAAGGAGAAGATTTTGCTTTAGATATTCAAGCAATACATGAAAAGGTAAAACAACAGTTATAGGATAACAACATAAAGTACAAGAGCAGAGAAGATTTGAAGAAGAGAGAAGTTAATTTTGAGGTTGGATATTTGGTTTTGGCACACCTGAGGAAGGAAAGATTTCCAAAAAGGGAGAATAACAAGTTAAAATTTAGGAAAATTGGACCATGCAGAGTCGTGGGGAAATTTTCTACAAATGAATATGAAATTGAAATATCCCCTGACATTGGAATATCTCCAATTTTCAATGTTGCTGATTTTTACAGGTATGAAAATAAAAATGCAGATGATACAATAGAAGATAAAGAAGAACAAGAGGTTGATTGGGTAAAACAATTATCTATAGCGAAGGCATTACAGCCAAAAAAGATTTTAGATAACAGATTGTTTAAGAAGACAAGAGGACAGGGGTATTTTTAGTATTTGATCAAGTGGAAGGATCAACCAATTGCTGATGCTACCTGGATGACAAATGCCATTCTACAGAAGTTGGTTTGTTCTGTAGAAGAGGTCATGGACCAGAGCCCATGAAGAATTTTGTCCTCAAGAGTCTCATGCAAGAGAATGAGGCTTGAAGACAAAAGACTTTGAATTTTATTCCAAAAATACAAAAAAAAAGTTTACATGGAAAGGAGTGGGATACTTTACCTGTTAGTTTACAAAGCTTTCTAGATAGTATTTGAGCTAGAATTCAAGGATTTGAATTATCTTGTAATTAATTCAAGTATTTACGCTTAGTTGAGATTCTCAAGGAGAATATCATGCAGATTAGATATTATCTAGCATTAGGAAGATTCAATCCATTGATTTAGGATCTGATTGTTGTATGTACAGGTATTTATGTAAGTTTTGAATTAGTAGAAGGGGATTTTTGGCTGGATTTTAGTTGTGGAAGATTGGACTGTAAAATTTGGAATCTATTTGTATCTCTATGAATATTGTGCATAAATGGTCAAATCCTGAAGGTTTTAATTTCCTTCGAAATAATTCTGAGTTTTGTTGATTTCCAGTTTGAACCCTTTAGAATTAGATTTTGTATAATCTTATGTGGTCAAATCTAAATCTTCACTCATTGTGCATTGAAATAGCCTCAATATGTTTTAAGATCACAGAAAATAATTTAGAGACAGACTAAACTTGGTGGAAGTGCTAGTCTTGGCGGAATGAGGAAACCCTGACAAATTTGTGAGAAACCCGGGAGAAGATCTGAATCATCCGATCGACAGATCCAATAGATCTAATGGTCAGCACGTGCCAACAAGCGCAAACATTAGTCAAAATAGAAGAGTGGTCTTCGTAGGTGTAAGCAATATCTTGCATTGTCTCAAAGTGGTAAATGGTATTTTGCAAATTCATGCGATTAACCTGAGGGGTTGACACGTAGCACGAGAAAACCACTTCGTCACGTGATCTCGACTTGTTATTCATCATGCAAGATTTCACACGAGATTGCATGATATTCGTTGGATTATGCAGGATTGATCGACGGTGGAGATTGACCAAGCTAGTTGGCAAGCGGGTGATGCGATAGCCGTTTGATTAGACGAGTAAGATTTGACGGTGATCGCATTAGAATATGCATGTGAGTTAATTTAAATTTTGGACGCAAGAAGGTTATGAATTGGGGTTTTAATTCCTTTTGGTTCTGTGGAAAATTTGAAGGTTTTCCATATACCAGGTAAATTAAATAGTTCTGCTGTTTTAGCAGAATAACTAAAATTAGAGGTTGATGACTGATACTCCAAAGGAAAATCGAGAAGAAGTTCCACTTGAATTTGAAGGAATAGTTTCTAGTTTTTAATGATTATCCTTAACACCTGCAACCAGCCTACCAGGGGGAAACTGAACAGTGGCCTGCGGAGTACTCGACATAAAATAAACATCTTGGTTTAGTGACTCCTGTTCCACCTCCATGTCCTGAATTACAATCAACTCTTCAATTTCTTGAGCAAGTTCCTTCTTCTACAATTGTTTGCTCTCCCCTTATAGTTGTTGGGTCCGCTCTTTTTCTTCTGCCTGTGTCCATGTTACATCTTCTTCTTCTATCCTCCTCCTTTCTTGTTCTTCTTGTTTCTGCCTTTCATCTTCTAATCTCTTTCTCTCTTATTCCCCCTTATCATTATGTTCTTCTTCCTGATTCCTTTGTTTCCTCCTCTTTTTAGCTATTATGGCCACTATTATGATGATTGGATCTGATTTCATCTCCCGTCTATACTCGTCCACCAGAATATGTGCCACCTTCCTCCCTCCCTTCTTGCGCATTGGATTGTTCCTTCTTGCTTTTTCTACCTCTTGAGTGACTTCCTTCTAAGGAGTTACCTATGATGCTACTGCGAAGCTGACTAGTTTGCGAGATGTGGAGGCATTATAACAATTATTCATCTCTTCCTCCTCGAGCCTTTAAAATGTCGCACTTAGCCATTGGAAATGAATCCTCACGCAATGTTCTTTGTAAATTTTCCTAGGATTGTATGGATTGAAGTCCAAGCCACCGAATGCGAATTTATCTATCTACTTACCTTCATCCTCAACATACTTTAGATTCTTGATCTTGTATATTCTGATTTGCGAAGGAAGAGTGGGCAAAGGTGCTTTCTTCTTCCTCTACAATACACATGATAACCCTGTGGAGAGATGATAAACAAATTCTTGCATGAACAAATTGTTGGTGGCATACCTCGGTAGATTATGTGGACACTTTTGTCCACCTAACATTCTGAGGTAAGTGTCATCCAGTGAGGCAAACCAATCCACCAATGTGGACACTGCTTCCATTGCCTCAAGGGACATGCAAGGTGGATCTTCCTCAAAATATTAACTTTTTCTATGGAATGAGGAAGTCATCATTCAACTTTTCCCTTACTCCCTTGAAGGTACATTTCGAAAGAAACTTGCAGTAAATGTGCATGACAGTTTCTCTTGGTGACCAGGTCCAATTCATGACATGAAATGAATTTTGAGTGTATATTGTATCCAATAAGTAAGATGACATGCACAATCCAACTTGGCTACCCTTAGGAAGGTTCTTAGCATTCATCACATGAATTCTCAACTGTTGAGCCACTAAGTTCGACCAGTTGAATGGTTTTCCTTCCTTCATAACCCGATTTAGCAAGAATACCCAACCTTCTAGAAAGGTTTCAGTATTGTTCTAACCGTAGATTTGATAACATATACTATCAAGTACTGATAAGCCTTCTTGAAATATTTGGTCTTGTAAGTGTTGTTGGGTGTCTAGCGGAATTTTGAAGGCATTTTCACTCAAACTTTGATGGCATAATTTGTGCTCAAGTAGCTAGTGACTGCATAAAAGTGGGAATCCATCTATGATTTTGGCATTGGCAAACGATACATGAGGTGGTAATTGTGTGCCATAAAGGAGACAAACCTTTTTCCACTTGCAATGTTAAGATTCATGGTTTTGCTATCTATATGTGATAATATCCAGCTGACGATGTCCACACATGGGAAAACTAGGTACTTTCATGCAATCTTGTGTAATATTGATCTTTGGACATTGGCTTACACCTGCTAGTCTTTAAGATATGCTTTAAAGCTATTTGCTGAGAATACTACATTCACATTCTTCGATGCAATGTTTAATTCTTTCTCTATGAACAACTGAGTATTTGAGAAAATTGGCAAGATCACCAGAGTACTCTGAACTGCCTCCCCAATGCTTCTTTATGTAATTTACTTTGAGATAGATCTCTTAGGAGCTATGGTGACACTAAATAATGAAGGGAAATTCTCAAAAAATGCAGTGGTTGCAAGAGAGAAATGCACTCATGGAAGACATAAATTATCTCTAGCAAAATGACTCGCAAATCAAGATCAAAGCAACAACTACTAGAATGAGATGGAAAACTACACAATTTCTGAGTTGGGGGAAGAGACTGGCCTCATGAACAATGCATTGTGTAGTCTCAACAGTCAAGGGAGAGGCTTGAGGCTTGAGACTGCACAATATGCAGTCTTAGCCTGGTTAGACTGAGGGAGAGACTGTGCATTGGGAAGTCTCAGTGGCCAAGGATGAGACTTAAGCCCTACAACTGTGCAATGCATAATTTGGAAACTTAGGGACTACACATTGCATAGTCTTAGAGGCAAAGCACAAGGATTGAGCCTTGGAGTTGTGAAATTTACAGTTGAACATGCAAACTACTAGCCAAGTGAAGGGCAGATCTACCTAGGAAGCGGATGAGAAAATCATATATCCAAGCGAAAGTGAAAGTAATATTCATATTTGACTAAGTAAAGATAGATTAGTTAAAATCAAGTGCATAAGATTAGTATGCAAAAGGAAAAACAACATGCATAGGGAGTCACCGAAACGACGACTACCGATGGGAAAAAAACAAGACGTTGATCCAACACTTGTAAAAAGATAGCAACGGATTGAACCAATGTGTCTATAATATAATATAAGTTAAAATTCCAGTAACTATGAGAATAAACAAGTAAAACAACACTCACAGAAATGAAACAACAAAAGGTGATAGAAAATAAACAAAAGATGACAAAAGAAAAACTCACCCAGAAAAGCACCGCAAACTCCATCGAAGACTCCTTGATCTCCTTGGGAAGGATAGAGCTCCAATATCGAATGTGAAAATGAGATCTAGGGGCATCTATTATATAGACCTAGGCGGGATATGATTTATGGCGTGCATGCCTAAAATCAAGGAAAAAGAGACACTTGACAGAATATTTAGAAATAACAACTTGTGCCAATCTTTGAGAAACTAATCATCCACTCCCTATTTTCTAGGGAATGGCTTTTTACTTTTTTATTTTTTAAGAGACTGTTCATTCACATTGCCAAGAAGGATTTGTGCAATTCCCAACCACAAGAGATTAGGCAACTCCTTGACTCAATGGATTGTGCAGTCTCCAAGGGTAGGGGAAGCTTTTACACAATTTATGAGCTCAAAACTAGCCAGCCTCTCGAGATTACTCAAAATTTGAGTTTAAGGCTAGCCTATCTCTCTAGATTACATAATTCAAATCGTCAAGGTTGGCCTGCCTTCCAAGATCACAATTTTTTTTAAGGGAAGACTGACACATCTGCATAGTCAAGGCAGGATATGGATTGTGTTTGAAAAGTATCAAATTAGGATCAAAATAAGACATCACAAGAACTACATGAAATTATAATTCTTTAACATAGCATAAATATGTGAAGACAACAAATGATGCCCCTATGGATAGAATGGAGGCTCCAAAATCAAAGCATGGGAAAAATTTTGGAGGGTGGTTTTAGTAACTACAACACTTGGTGACACACTGGTAGAACTCCAGCTCTTTGTATGGGTCTTAACTCATGTTAAACAGGTCTAAATCTTCAATAATTATTGTTCATTTCATTGATCACAATAGCTTCTTTCACTTAGATCAAGTTAAAGATATAATCCCTACCATTCTCTTCATCAGTGGCATACTAATAAAGACGAGTCAAACTCAGTTCTTTCAATTGGGGATGGGGAGTATATAGATACACAAGTGAAAAAGGATTGTCAAAGTCTTGGTTTTCATCACTGGTGTTACTCTGCTGCCATCAGACCTAGACAATACCCCAATGGAGTCACATTAGGAACAAAAACATTGCTCCACTTCTAGCAAGTCTGGACAATACCCTGACAAAGTTTCTTTTTTCACCTCCCTATGTAGGAATCCTTTCTCTTCTTTCACACTTTATTTGATTTTTCATTTTTTTCATAGAAATGTGTAGAGGAACTTATTGATTTCATGGGGCAGAAGAGGGTTCCCAACTTATTCAGAGAAGAGGAGGTTGTCCCTTCAAAGAAGGATATTTATACACCACTGAAACATAGTTCACTTGTTTAAGTTTCCTCCCTTCCTTACTCTAATCAACTAAGTTGAGAAGACAAAAATGAACAATCATAAAACCAATATAGAGTAGGTGGTACTAGTTATAGATTAGAGCATCATGATTCCACTATGGTTTTCTTTGAGAAAGAACGTATTTTCATAGCATGTACTCTCTGATAGAATGACAATTTCTTCCCCCTAAGTAGAGTGCCAACTTTTTTGAGAAAAATGGGAGAGTCCTAAAAAGTACATAAATTGGTCTGAGAGAGTAGCTCAAAAATGTGTGGAAAATATTAGGAAAAAGGGAAAGTAGGGAATCACAGCTAAGTGTGAAAAATGGACCTAAATCACAACACATATTAGTTGCAAAAACCACCATCTTTATCACAACAAATTGAATTAAGATGGGAACTTATTTTTTGATGAGGATGGAATGTTGGTTCAGTGGTAAAGATAGTGGCAGGTTAGGCCATCCACCAAGATTTAATTCCTCGAAGGTATAAATAAGTATTTTGGGTCAGGTGCAAATCCGAGGTGATTTCAATGGAAGAATTCAAATCTTTTCAAGGCAGCTTAGGTAAACAAAAATGCATGTGTTTAGTGGGTTTCCCCTTGAGGGTTTTGGGTAGTAAAGTTCACCTAAGCTACTTCTATTAAATCAAGTTCAACACAAAATGCTAAAGCTTGTCCTTTAAAAATGGTAAAATGACCAAAACATTGAACGCTTGGGTTGCTGTTGAGTGTAATGTTCTCTTTGTAATAATTGATAATGATTGATTTCTTGAGGGATGGTGCTTAGGTGTCAATAGACTAACAGTGGTACTCCATTAACATGATAATTAATTTGTTTCCTATTCACATAATAATTGTGATTGTGGGACATGGTTGAAAAATTTCACATTAATTGTGAGTTCTTGTTAGGGACAACATATAGCTGCTAAGATACCATACTTCCTATGTCAATTGGTTGTCCACGGTGTTAATGAGCCTGGTCAGTGGTTAGTGTAATGCCTTGTGTCAACTAGTTGTAAACAATACTAATTGTCCAGAGTGTTACTCAACCAGGTCAGTGTAATGCCTTATGTCAACTGGTTGTAACCAATACTGGATGACCCTCTATTCATATAAAATGATAAATTGGTTTATATCAACATAATAATTGATTAGTTCTGAGATGAATATGAGGTTGGGTCCATCACTGTGATTCCCAATCACTCAAACAATCCATTAGTTCTGAGATGAATATGAGCTTGGGTCCATCACTGTAATGCCCAATCACTCATCAAACTATTAGTTCTGAGATGAATATGAGGTTGGGTCCATCACTATAATTCCCAATCACTAGCTGATCAACCTAACCAAAAACATAATATTCAAGATGACAAAGAGAGGTGTTTCAGTACTTGGGATCAAGTAGTTTAGTGATAAATAAACAATCAAATCACACTTGGTCAACAACTGATTGTTGTGTAATTTCTCTCAACTCAGTTTTTTTCTTGGATTGATTAGCAATAGTTTGGATGACTTGAAGGCTCAAACATAACTAGAAGCTAACTTTATACCATGACATTTAACATGTCAAATTTTATTGATGACAGAAACAAACATGTTATATCTAGAGAGCCCAGTTGGTATGGGATTTTCTTATTCCAACACTAGTTCAGACTACCAGTATTATAATGATGCAATGATTGGTATGTTATTTGTTATCCATATTTCTTTCCTTTTGATTGCTACAATGAAATATTTTCTTAGATTGATGTTTATGGCGACTGTATTTTTTGGGCAATATTGGATAAGATTATAACTGAACAACAAGTGTCAAATAATGCAGCTAAAGGCAACCTGTCTTTCCTTTTGAATTGGGTTGAGAACTTTCCAGAATACAGAGGTGTATATTTTTACATAATAGGGGAGAGTTATGGAGGTATGACCTAGCATTATCTTTTAACATATATGTAGATTATGCTCAATTGTTCTTTTAAGCTCATTAAAACTATTCATGTTGGTTGTTGTGTATCTTGTTTAACACTAACTATGTTGGTTGATGTAATCTTGCAGGACACTTTGTGCCTCAATTAGCAACTCTTGTGATGGAGCACAACAAAAAGCCCAACATCAAGTCGATTAACCTAGAGGAATTGTTTTATGTCCATCTTCTTTCACAATCATTTTAGGATTCTTCCAATGATGTAGATTTTGTTTACATAAAGCTCATGTGATTATGGCATTCATTAACTACAAAGGGAGGGTCAACTGGGACAACCTTCATAATGAATGTAGCTAATGAAAAGGTTAAGGGCTTCCATTTCTAATTGTGTTATTAGGAAATATCTATTAAACTTGGGTTTATCTTTCTATTTTAAGATTTCTAAGCTCAAGATCCAACTTGAAATGTAACTCCATTCCATGTTATTCTTGTAAGGCATGTACCAAGGGTAAAATCAACAAGGCGATTTGAGTAATATTATGTTGTTGAGAGAATGTGCATTTCATCATGAAACAATGAGTTCTTGCTCATGGGGGCCTTTTGTTTTGATTGTTGTAATCAAATCTAATCTATTTGTTTATCTATTAGTGCTCAATCTTTTGTATTGACTTTTGCTTTGCCCCTTAAATTGCTTGTAGATGGGAAATATTTTATTAGACATAGATATCATCATAAGCAACGATGAATTCTTGTGGTCACATGGTCTCATCTCAGATGAAACTTACCAGCTGACACAGTCTATGTGCAACAATTCCAAAAGGTGTCGACTGGTTGTAAACAATACTGATTGTCTAAAGTGTTACTCAGCCAGGTCAGTGTAATGCCTTATGTCAACTGGTTGTAACCAATATTGGATGACCCTCTATTCATATAAAATGATAAATTGGTTTATATCAACATAATAATTGATTAGTTTTGAGATGAATATGAGGTTGGGTCCATTACTGTGATGCCCAATCACTCAATCAATCTATTAGTTCTTAGATGAATATGAGGTTTGGTCCATCACTATAATGCCCAATCACTCATCAAACTATCAGTTCTAAGATGAATATGAGGTTTGGTCCATCACTGTAATGCCCAATCACTCATCAATATATTGATCCCTAGCAATTGAGTTCCACAAGTATAAAGAGGCAGTTAAAAGTTTAGATTCACTGTAGTACATTTTTTCATGGAAGTTACTATTTATTGTCATTGTATCCAACTTCTCCGCCTCACATGTATTCCCATCATATGAGGTAGGTCTCCAACACGAAATTTCTAGTCTCTCGGATACATTGACATAGTAGGGTGATTACAGCGGAGCGAACCTCGTATGTATGTATATATATTATATATATATATAATAATATATATATATATATATATATATATAAGGCACATGACAATGCATTCAAAGGTCCAATTGTATTATCTTGGCCAAGCTGAAGTCATGGTGGTTTTTCATTGGATTTCTTATCTAACTTGCAAGAGGTTAATACTCCCAGGATGCACACCCTCTTTGGCAGGCTCTAACATCTGACTAGATAAATAAATTTACAAGGAATTAGAGTGATAGATGACAACATTTTTTATTTGGAGGGGTAGAATATGGGGATCATGATGCAAGGAGATGAGATAAAATCATGCAAATGTAACTACTATTTTTTATTATGTAAGTTTTTCCTTGTTGAAAAAAGTTTAAAGCATTGCTGAAATTTGAATTGAATATGGATATGGAGTACAATGCAGGGCCTAGATGCTCATCACTTGGGTATGGAGCGTTCATGGAGCATGGTCCTTTTAAACCCAAGGGACACAATGGCGAACTTTTGTGGAGAAATAAGTACTCTTGGAATACAGGTAACAACTCTGTTTTTTCTTGGATTGATTAGCAATAGTTTGGATGACTTGAAGGCTCAAACATAACTAGAAGCTAACTATATACCATGACATTTACCATGTGCAATTTTATTGATGACAGAAACAAACATGCTATATATAGAGAGCCCAGTTGGTGTGGGGTTTTCTTATTCCAACACTAGTTCAGACTACCCAGTTGTTGTATGAAGTATTTTTACTTCATACAACGCTAGTTTTGTCTAACGGTTATCAGGTCATAATCACCAAATTTCAAATTGAAATGAAGGACTGAACACCCATTAAACCATCATGTCCACACAGAATGTAAGTCTCATTCCTAAAGGAAATCTAGCAGAGATAAATTTTCCAGCTAGAAGTCCTGAGACAGACTTCTATGGAGAACATAATGTGAAATACTTGCAATTGACTACATTGTAACATAGTTCAACAAATCAATTTATTTTCTTTTGTTTCTACATTAATCTGATTTCTCTACCTTAACACAGTACATTGCATCATTCGCAAGGACTTTACTCTTATGCCATGAAAAGCATGTGATACACTGGGATATCAAGCCAGAGAATTTCTTGTTTGGTTTTAAGGTAATTGCTATGGTTTATTTTATATTGTTGTATTGCACTTTGAAACAATTCGCTCAACTTTTATCATCAAATACCTTTGTATCTGCTTTCACCAGATGAACACCATAATGCCTAGAGTCTAGACATTCTTCAAAAAGGATAAGTTGCGTGCTAAATGTGGTGGTAATATTCTGGTCTTATACTGGGATTTAAATACTACTAATTTTTGAGGTTATGGAATGCAGGGTGAACTAAAAATTGTAGACTTTGGATGGTCTATACATACCTTTGGTAGAAGGCGTACCATGTGTGGAACCTTGGATTATTTGCCCCCAGAAATGGGTATTTATGAATTCCCATTACATAGTTAATAATTCTGCTTAGGTTTGAAGCCATTGAGGTACGAAAATGTTAAACTGTCTATGGAATATTGCAGCTGAAAAGAAAAAACACAATACTATAGTTGACATTTGGAGCTTGGGGATACTCTGTTATGAGTTTCTCTATGGAATTACACCATTTGAAGAAAAGAAGCAGTTTGATACTTGAAGTTAGGTTTACTTGCCTGGTTTTGCAGTTCTGATTGGGAGATTGTGTCTGAGCTCGATGGCAAATGGGGAGTGGTTTTGCCTCATTTTCCTAATCAATCGCCTTGTTTGAGAGTTTTTATGGAAAATGGGGAGCGGTTTAGCCTAGTGTGAGAGTTGCGCTTTGCTTATTTGAGAGTTCTGAAGGTGATTAGTGTCCGAGCATGTGCAAATGGGGGGAGAGCACTTCGGTTTTGGCTGTAGTTTGAAACTCGACCATGAACTCCAAACAACCCACGGTGCGATATGACCAAGAATCATCCAGACGAGAGGGTATGCCAGACGATACTAGGGTAGTTAATGTCGAAGGGTGGAAGGGTGGTGGAGGAATGCAGGGTTTCCGAAAGGTGGTGGAGGGTGGCAAAAGGAATAGCCAATTGTTGAAGCCGGAAGTTTTATATATGGTATCTAGATTTAGGGTGTAGCAACCACATGTCATGGAGCATAGAAATGTTTTCCAATCTAGATGAAAGTGTGAAATCTGAAGTGACATTAGGGACTGATAGCAAAGTCTCTATCATGGGAAAAGGAAGAGTTTATATCCTAATAAAGAAGGGGGAGAAGAAGTACATCTCAGATGTTTTCAAAAATGATGTGTGCACAATTTTGGATAGACCTACAAACAGACATCTTATTGCAAAGGTTCATATGAAAAACAATAGAATGTTTCTCCTTAAGATAAGATCATATTTGAAGGAAGAAGGTGCACAAGCACAACTATCAATGAACTCACAAGAGGATGGAAGAAAAGAGGTAGCTGTCACACAATTGAACTGTCAAGTAGAGGTCAAAGATGAAAATTGGTTATGGCATTTGAGATTTGGACATCTCAACTTTAGAGGTTTGAATTTGCTACATAGGAAAGGCATGGTGAAGGGATTACCACTCATATAAAAATCGGACAACCTATGTGAAGGATGCATCTTGGGCAAGCAACATAGAGAGACATTTCCAGTAGGAAAGTCAGTAAGGGTAAAGCCACCTTTGGAGATTTTCCACGTAGATTTATGTGGACCAATGCAGACACCATCAATTGGTGGAAACCACTATGTATTGACCTTTATAAAAGACTACACAAGGAAGACATGGGTCTATCTCCTAAAACAAAAAAGTGAAGTGTTTGAGTGCTTTTGTCAGTACAAGGCTCTTGTTGAGAAGAAAAGCGAACACTACATCAAAGTCCTCAGGACTGACAGAGGTGGCGAATACATTTCAAATGATTTCCTACATTTTTGTAGGGAGCATGGAATTCACAAGCAATTTACAACAAGGTATACACCTCAGCAAAATGGCGTAGCAGAAAGGAAGAATAGGACTATTATGGCAAGGAGTATGTTGAAGGCAAAGCATTTGCCAAATGACTATTGAGCTAAAGTTGTTGCTTGTGCAACATATATCTTGAATAGATGTCCAACCAAAAGCATCCAGAACATAGTTCCTGAAGAGGCATGGAGTGGAAGAAAGCATAGCATCACTCACATGAGAGTTTTTGGATGTGTGGCTTATGCATATATCTCGGATGAGTTGAGGAAGATGTTGGACAACAAGGGGGAGAAATGTATATTTGTTGGATACAATGATGAATCCAAAGCATACAAACTCTACAATCCATTAACCAAGAAGGTCAGAATCAGCAGAGATGTGCAGTTCATAGAAGAGGAAGCTTGGGATGGAAGTTTAGAGAAGATAATCAATGTGAAAGCATGTATACCACATGAGGACATAGAGGAATTAACAAAAAGTAATTCCTCAACAATGACTCCCTATACTCCTATTCAAGTGAAATAGAGCAAGCAACAAGGAACGCCATCAAAAAATAATAGGACAGCATCATGCAGTTAAACAAGTGCTTCTCCAAGCATGCCGCAAAGCGCAACACCAAGTGACATGTCAAGCTAATCTTTAGCAAGCACAAGAAGACCAAAATTCAGAAATTTAAATGAGATCTATGAGCAAGATGAAGTTGATAGCAACATTGGTCTGAGTTCCTTATTTGCATTATTTTGTCATGTAGATGACCCAATCCATTTTGAAGATGCAGAGAAAGAATAAAAATGGGTTGCAGCAATGGAGGAAGAAACAAAAGTAATAGAAAAGAATGACACATGGGAGTTAGTGGACTTGCCCCAAGGAAAAGAAGTCATTGGAGTGAAGTGGGTCTATAAGACCAAGAGCAATGTCGATGGGAAGATTGAAAGGCACAAAGCAAGGCTAGTTGTCAAAGGATACAAGTAGCAGCATGGAAGAGATTATGAGGAGGCATTCACACCAATTGCGAAGATGGAGACAGTGCATACAGTTGTTGTGATTACCGCTCAACATAAATGGAAAGTGTATCAAATGGATGTAAAGTCAGCGTTCTTGAATGGAGTGTTGAAAGAGGAAATGTATGTTGCGCAACCGCCTGGTTATGAGGTAGAAGGCCAATAAGACAAAGTGTATCGGTTGAGGAAAGCTCTTTATGGGCTGAAGAAATCACCGTGTGCATGGTATAGCAGGATAGATGCCTACTTGTTGAACAATGGTTTCAATAAATGTGACGGTGAGCCTACTCTCTACATCAAAGAGAATGATGGTAAGATTCTCATTGTTGTATTATATGTAGATGATTTAGTTTTTACAGGCAATGATGATTTTCTCATCACTGGTTTCAAAGACATCATGAAGAATGAATTTGAAATCGTTGACTTGGGGTTGTTAATATATTTTTTGGTCATAAAAGTGAAGCAAACAAAAAATGGCATTTTTATTTCTCAAGCAAAGTATGTGGCAGACATTTTGGAGAGGTTTAATATGCAGAATAGCAAGCCCGCACCAACTCCAACTATCATGGGGTTAAAATTTAGCAAAGAAGATTGCAACAGCAATGTCAATCCGACATTATACAAAAGTATGATAGGCAGCTTGATGTATTTGACTGCCACTAGGTCGGATATAATGTATGTAGTGAGTTTGGTGTTGAGGTTCTTGGAGACATGCAAGGAGACACATTGGCAAGCAGGGAAAAGGATTCTAAGGTATGTCAATGGGACAAAATAGTATGGCATTTTGTACACCACAACAAATGATTTTAGACTGGTTGGTTACACCGACAGTGATTGGGGAGGAAGTGTTGATGACAAAAAAAATCACGTCACGATATGTTTTTCATTTGGGTTCCGGAGCCATTTCATGGGCCTCCAAGAAGAAGCCAATAGTTTCATTGTCAACAACAGAAGCTGAATATGTCGTCGCAACAGCAGCAACGTGTCAAGCAGTTTGGATGAGACGAATGTTGAGGGATCTTCGCCACGACCAAGAGGGAATGACAATTATTTTCTGCGACAACACATCTGCAATTGCATTGTCAAAGAATTCAGTTTTTCACAAGAGAACCAAGCATATTGATGCTAAATATCATTTTATTAGAGAAATTGATTAATAATGATGAAATTGTGTTGCAACATTGTAGGTCACAGGAAAAATTTGCTAATATTTTCACAAAGCCATTGGCACATGAAAATTTTGTTTATCTCAGAGATTGTTTGGGAATTGTCAATGGCAGCAGTTATTATTAAGGGGGAGTGTTGGAGATAATAATCCCAACCACTGCCCTAAACACGCAGACAAACACCATGCCTACCTAGTCAACCACTCCACGGTTGCGATTTTGCTTGCAGGAAGGACTAAAGTCAGAACAAAAGGATTGAAGTCAGAGCAAAAGTACAACGTGGACCATTCCGCAACATAGTAGAGGAGTTCAAGCATTTAATAAATTTTGGTAAAGAGATATGGGCAAACATTTACTTTCACTCTTGGCCACACTCCACAACACTTGCAAGTTTAGAAAATCATTTACTATGTAAAATTGCCCATGTTGCCTTTAAATATTTTCTCTATCATGTAATTAATGTCAAATTGATTTGTTAAGATAAATATGCAAGTAAACATCATTTGTAATGTTAGGCAAGTTAGAGAGGGAGAGTTTGTGAGGTAGTGAGGAGAAAATCGTGGATGAAATATTGGTTGGCCACACTCCACAACACTTGCAAGTTTAGAAAATCATTTACTATGTAAAATCGCCCATGTTGCCTTTAAATATTTTCTCTATCATGTAATTAATGTCAAATTGATTTGTTAAGATAAATATGCAAGTAAACGTCATTTGTAATGTTAGGCAAGTTAGAGAGGGAGAGTTTGTGAGGTAGTGAGGAGAAAATCGTGGATGAAATATTGGTGAGCGTGTGAAAACTAGTTTTACGGAGTTTTACAGAGGATTACTCCGCAACCTAGTGAAGCATAAATCCCAATAAGTCTTTTGTGTTTTACATGGAGCAACAACTTCCAATAATAGATTTACGAAAACCTCTTTTGTTTTACTCTATTTTGATGTGCCGTAACATTTATGTTTTAATTAAGTCCGTGTGTGGTTGGGGCATTCCGCAACTTCTTTGCATACTTTGTGACAATCGATTTGAGAGTGAAGACTCCTCTCCTCTGCCTCCCTCGTAAATTTATTTTTTCAATCAATTCATATTATTGTCACATTTTTTTTTTTTATTTTTTTAATTTTTTTTTTTTTTAGGCAATCGCAACAACAAGAGAGTGCTAATTGAACCTTTTGAGAGATGATCTTTCAAATGCTTTTACCTGCTATGACTGCGCACGTCAAGAGTACAACCAACAATATGAGGGCTGTGAAGAGGGTCGCGTAGAAAACTGTGAACCATATCCTCTTGGCCAGATGGTTTTCCAATTTCAATTCCAAATCCAAATCAGTGCTCTTGAACTTCAACTTCAGAAGGATGTAAATCTCATTACCCATATGCCATATTACAACTAATACCAACGCTCCAATATTTCCCCACACAGTTCCCAAACCCGAAAGGACCACCTGATTAAGTTAAAATGTTTATTTTGACGTGACAATATGGCTATCACACTCCATGATAGAACATATTCCCCGTTAATGAATAATTAAATTGATAAATGTAAAGTTTATCTACCAAAAAAGAGTTTATTAATATTTTCAATTTAAAACTAAATTATTATATTTTAATTTAAATAATATATCTTAAAAATAACTTACTAAGAGGTGATATTAAAACACTCAGTGATAAAAAGTTCAGTAATATGATTGTGACAACTTGAATACTTATTTCTTAACAAAAAATTAAACACACAATCATTTTCCTTAAAATTAAAATTAAATAAATTAATATATATATAATAATTGTAAAATTTAATATACCCATACATATATCAATATTAATAACCTAAAGCTCACTCCTGCAGAAGACGACACTCCTAGCTAGCCACCAGATATATGCTATGTAGCCAACCGTACAGTCGTGGCTACCTATCACGGTGTATCCATTGATGTTAACATGTTGTGAATCAAATAAAAAGGTATTTCTATAAGATCTCTCTTCATTTACACTGAGTACGTTCAAGTTACCAGGAATATGAAGTGCGTAGCTTGTATATTATGCGGAAAATTATATTTTTTATTTTTATTTTTTTTAAATAATTTAAAAAATGAAATGCATGAAATTAATTTAATAATTTTGTTATAATAAATTAGACATAAATTTAATATTGGTAATCGAACTCTTTGTACAGTTCCTTTTCAAATAGTTTGATAAACTGCAACTAGTGTGATTAGCTAGTGATGTAATCGGCTAAGTGTTCATATTTCGTTATTAAATGGTGAAAATTACATATATTTAGAAATATACATAAAATCAAAATATTTTAATGAAATACCAATGTATTAAGGTGGAGTATATCTACATAATATGATGTGTAATTTTCTATCATAATATTACAATTCCATCCAAAAACTTATTTTGAATATTTATAAAATATTTTTATAAAACAATATTAAAATTATATTAATTTTCCAAATACTTCACATGTATTTAGTCATATTATGAATTTATTACTGGTAAATTTTGAAATATATATATTGAGATATATATTTTTAAAATAAATATTATTTTATTAATAAATATCAGTGCGCAAACGCAGGAGACAACCAGATTGATGAAGAAATATTTATGAAAAACCCTCTCTTCTCCGTTGGTCATATTGGGACAGATTTCTTGGTTCCACCAATGAAATGTGGATTTTGTATTTTACGGCGATAAGTTGCCCTTTTAGATTATAAACCGAGATGAAGCTTTTAAAGATGAAGGCGGTCATCGTAGAAAAAACTGCTTAGAAAACCAAAAAAGTGGCTGCGTACTGTGTGTTTAACGAAAAAAGTGGTTGCATAATGTGTGCAAGTTGTGAGATTACACCATATGTGGACGAAATGAAATGGAGTCGTCTACTTAGGAGTGGAATTGTTTTTACAGTCAAAAGTTGCCAGAATTTTGGCAAAAAAATTTCAACAAATCTTATAAAGGTAGTGTTTGAATTGTGCTTTTGACGGTGGAAATGGATTTAGCACCATCTGTTACACCTAAAATTTTGAAGTTTAACAACTATAACTTGGATTTACAAAAATCCTTGCCGGATTTTCTCTAAATATGACTGAATTTCCATAACTTTCAGAGCAATTCCTCCCGCTAGTTAGACTAGGTGAATGGAATTGTGGGAAATCTTTAAAACAAAGAGGAAGCAACCTGGAATGGAATAACAAGTAATGTTATTGAAGCAAATCTCCTTGCTTCAATGAGGTTGTATAACAAAGGCAAGAGCTAACCAACCTGCCATAGGACATTAAATGCCCCTAAGGTCGCTGGTTCACATGCATACTCCATACCCCCATTTGAAAGCTCATTCGGATACATCAACTATGACCCATACAACTGCATTCAATAGGGATGACAGACAAGGTGGTTTTTAATGCATCCAAAGCAGAGTGGAAGTTACCAAATTGGTATTTCCTGAAGCTTCAAAATCATAGTGTTTTGTCTTGTGAAGGTGTCTCAAGCTTATTTTGTCTCATATGGGTACATGTGGAAAATTGTCACATCTCTTAATAATATCATCATATAAATCGTTGTAAAAAAAAAAAATATTGATTTCATATATGATTGTAATAAATAACCCAAAGGAGTACACCTGACACCTTTATTCTATGGATTTAATTACTAAGTACAAGCCTTACGCAAAGTGTAAATGCTATACTATACATGGTAAATATAAGCTTTGGAGTTTTTGCATAATGAAATAATATACTCCAGTGATTTCATTGTAACATTTAGTTATATTTCTATGGTTAAATCCAAGGTTTGTTATACCTAAAATCTAATACATTTAACTTGGTTTCCCCCTAGAGTTGGCGGGACCAGAGATTTTGGGTTCTTCCAACTACCATCCAACTGTTGGGCACCTTCTCGGGAAGGTATCCTCATCTACAGTCCTCCGTGAGGTAATTCCATGAGACGACGTTGATTGAAACCTTATCTCCTTTGACACTTTATTCCCTCAATGGTTTTGGCATTTCCCTCTCTATCCGGCAAAGCCTTCCAGTTCCAGCCCATGGCTTCAGGGTTTCTGCCTCTCTGTGTTGTTGATGAAGCTATTTCTGCTCCTTCATAGCTCCACCAAGACTGTATACCCGGCTGCTAGATCTCCGGAGATCATTCTGGCACTTACTGCTCAAAAGGAGTCGCCCTGTCACAACAGTCCAACCCACGCAATCGATTTTCCCTTATACTTGGAATATTTCACTTCAATGTATTCATTATTCATTTCTTTAATTAGTTGTTCATTTGGATTGTTAGGTTCCATTGGAGGGTTTCATACTGCACGAGTATGCTTGCTCGGAAGCAAAACCCTACTTCCTTGCCCAAGTCCAAGGGTTGCAGACATACTTCTCTATCCAGACACTGAGTAATGTGAAGGGTTCTCTGGTGAAATATTGAGTTGAAGAGATTCAAAGTCATAGAGATATTGGTTTTGTCATGCTACTTTTTAAGTTTCTCTTCAGTTAAATTACTCTCAGACTTATATCTTGTTGAAGCACATATTTTTCTATTTCCTATGTAAAGACGCCCTACGGTATTTTTGTTCTGAGCATAGTATCGTTGTTTCCAATTTAAAGGATTCTGGTTGCATAACTTGAATTGGGTTTGCAACTTCCCATTGTAAAGTAAACCATGTTTAAGCTTATACCAATCGGAAGAAGGTGATTTCACATTCTGAGTTTTCTAGTTAGATATAGAGCTCTGTTACTATGAATTTATGTGCCTTATATTTTGAAAGTTACAAGGTTTGTGCATTTATGGAAAGGGCTTCTACCTTTGCACAATTTTATTATTTACACAGAGGTTTGTGGCATTCATCTGAACTGGCTTTCCTTCTTTGTTTAAAGAGAGCATTAGTTGTTTACCCACAATCAATTATTATGGTCTTGAATTTGTTTATATGTTTCATACCATCTTGTTTCAGTATTTGTATCTGCATGCTTTTTTGGGGTTTCTACCCATGTCCTAACATGAATAATACTCATTAATTTACTGTGAATCTTTGATAATTCACATCAAAGTCTTTTCTATGTTTTAACTAGATGACCCATGCTCGTTTGGGGATAAATTTCTTGGGTTCGAAATTCAATTGTTTCCTGAATGGAATTTTTTTTTAAATAAATCTTGTTCATTTTACCTTAATGTCAGTTTTGGTTCTCTCTTTTCCTTAAGAGGCAGATTCCTCTCGGTTTCAGTTCAGTATAATTCAGTAGGCTTGATTTTTCCTTAGGGTTTAAATTGATGTTCATTGCTTGCATTTTCTTAGCTAACAAAGCATTAAAAGAGGCCTGATCTACATTTTCTTTTCTTGTATCTGGGTTGTTTGTAAGCAGTATTTGTTAATTTCTTTTCTAGAACAGTAACCCTCTACATTTGAAAGTTTCTAAAATAGTTTCGACATTTATGAGAGTTTCTTGCTTTCTGGTTTACTGCTTTCTTAAGGAATAATATATATTATATAGATTTAGGAAGTGGATTCTCCTCAAAGATGACTACTAATATGATTATAGATCTTACTTAATTTCTTTAGAATTTCCGTGGTTAGACTAACTTCTATTAGATAGCTAGCATGCTAATTATATACTTTTATTGGTAGTAATTAGGCCTTTACTGAATTAGCACATTTAACCTTTTCCAAAAATAATACATGTCTTTATTTCAACAATACATTTAACTTTCGAAAAGAAGTAAATGCTTATCTGATTTCTGTAGCAATTACTGTCGACTGCTTAGTCCCAGTTCGACTATAATTTGCCGAAATTTCCTCCCAACCTCGAGACCATCTTTCTAGCTTGAGTCTCCCCCCGATTTTTTCCTCACATGCATGATTTTTCCTTTAAGACTAACAGTCTTAACATGCCACAACTATCTAGTCTTAATGAGACTTAGCTTTATGAATCCGTCTGACATATCAGCGCGGTATCTTCAGTTCCATTTCTTTTCTTGATCTTAGGTACGCATATCTTCTTGATCTCTTCCTTGAGAATAAATCTTCAAGGAAGTAGTTAGGGATAGGTGGTATGCCTACCCTAACTACCTGACATGTGAGAATTACATGATTTTCATCATCAAGACATTCACTTCATGCACATCTTAATTACAATAATAAATATATAAACTTATAATAATAATATCCAGTTTGTTAATATTTACAATTACTGGGGACATCACAAAAATGTAATATTATTTGTAAATATGTTGTAAGTGAAATTCTAAGTGTCATTAGGGGAATGTGAAAGGTCATCATGTTATGTAATGAGTTATTTGTAAATAAGTTGAAGATTCATGAGGGTAGTCAAAGAGTCACAAAGGGGAATGTCACATATCACCCCACGCTTTGTTATAAATAGAACCTGATAACTCATAGAATAGGCTTTTGGGAGCCAAGATTTTGGCTAGGTTTAGGCTTAGGCTTAAAAAAATCTTGGGAGTATTGTGACGAGCCTTGGCTTCTCCACAACGTATAGAAAGTATACTTCTTTGAAAGAGAAGGTGTTTTTGACTATAATGTTCCACTATTGGGGCTAGTGGTTGCCAGTGGTGTATGTATGGATGGCAATTTCACTTATAAAAATAATATTAGAGCCAACACGCTTTCATCCATATGTTGTTATTGTAGTTTGACTATTCTAGTTTCTTTAGCAACGTGTGTTGTTTAACTTACGTGTTTTCTTATGAACTTCTTTGTATGCAATTGTATGAAACCTATTGAACGTGTGTTCTTGGATTAACCCGTCACTTTAATTTGTGGACTATTCCATATTCTAGCATGTGATTTCATTCAAATCGTGTGTTCCTTTCAATCTGCGTACTGTTACAAGATTTTAAGGGGCACACTTCCTTTTCCCCTCTATGTGTTAGAACCCACATGCATCACACTTGACTCTCTGCAAGGTCACACACTTTCTCTCACCGAAATTTATCTTAATTATCTCTGCACGCTACCACGGTCAAGGCATTACACTACCACCCACTATTGGGAATCCTACTCCAAACAGTTTGAGTTCTAGTTGGGACTTCTTATCGGGGAGATCCCCTGAATGTTGGTGGGTCCAGCACCATCAACAACTAGAAACCTAACTATTAACCATAAATTTATAGAAGAAAAACATAATTGATGTAAAATACAACCAAAGTGAGGTGCATAATTGTTCCATCCAATGAGATATATATTGTCGAAGTGGCTAAAAAACAAAATAAATACAAAAATAGAGTGCAAATATTTGGATCTTATGGTATTATGCTTTTGTTGTTCTGAATATGTTTTGCCTAAATGACCTGTGATGGAACTTTTATGCTTGTCGATTAAATATCTCCATTGTACTCCACAATCCTTAATCCATCTCAAGGTCCTCTTTTGAGAGGCAATTTGTTGTCATATTTCTCTCCCTGTAAATACGAGAACATGTAAAATTCAAGAAAGAGTGAATGAGTCGCATGTATTCCTCTAGAATAGGCATTAGAATAATGTTCTTGCATACTTGATTTTTGTTAAGCCAATTAATAGTGAGCATTGAGTCCCCAAAAACAAGAATCTGAGTGCATAAAGCGAATAACAACAATTTTTGCAAGCGAGGAGCTTCACTTGGTTGTTGGTCCCTTGGACAAAACCAATTTTAACCTGATAAAAATGAGCCTCTGTGAGAAAGAGGATGAATCCTCCTCCACTATGTTGTCCATTATTGTTTGAAGCTCCATCAAAGTAGGCCCGCGACCTTGCTTGATCAATGATTTCTATCTTGATCACTCTAGGGGGGGCAAGGAATTTTTCTTATGGTAAATGACTTAAGATAATGAGGAATTTAATAACAACATGCTTAGGTACCAAAGGTTTTTATTGGAAAATGGCCTTTTTTTTTGCCATCCACGTCCTCCAACATATGATTAGGGGAAGGGGTTTGATAGCATTACAACTGGGGTTTGCTAGTCATGCCTTCCAAAACTCCTCAAAGTCCTCTCCTTCCCATGCACTTGTGTGTCCCATTACCTTCATGCATTCTTTCCAAACCTGCTGATAGAAAGTGTAGGTCATGAATATATGTGATGCATTTTCACCATTTTTTTTACATAAGGAACGCCATCCTAACCTAATCATAAATATTATTTGTGAGATGTTCCAAGTGCGGACCTTCTTATCCACTAGACATGACATTAGTAACTTGGATTTAGTAAGACACTTGGCTTGCCATACCACATTCCAACACAATATTTGATTTGCTAAGACTCTATCAACTATTAGGGAGATATATCCAAGCTTAAGGGTATATATTCCTATAAGGGAGATTCTCTAAATTAGTTCATCTTCTCTATATGTCAGTCTTATATGATGGTTTGGCAGTGCTTCCATGTAGTATTTCCACACATCTCTACTCCTCCTCTAATCCCATATCACTGGAAGATATCCATCCTTATCTTTGTATAAATGAATTTACAGGGTTGGCAATGTGAGCGATTTTTTAGTATCCTTTTTCTCTTAGAATTTCTAGTAGAGGGAGTGGGAATGAGTGACTTTGGTCACTGCTAGGCATGGGATCGAGGCTAAGTCTCAATTTGTCGCCTCTATTAACCCTCCATGCCAACCCTTTGCTAATGATATCAAAATAATTGGGGATAACCCTCTAGACTACTGAGATATTGGCCCTTGGCTTGTCAACCCTTCTTATCTAATCTTCCAATGAGCATGGGGCTATGTATTTTTAGATGAATACTGATGTTCATAAACTTTTCATTGGGATTAGCCTCCATCCACATTTGGAACTCAAGACTTTTGAAAATAAGAAGATGTTCTTTAGGCACCATCCTCCTAGGAGTTTTGGCATAGCAATTTATCCAATTTGACTCAAGGTAACACCCATGTTCCTGCTTCTTAGCTTAGAGAAAATTTGATCAGATTCTTTTGATTTTTTCTAGGATATATTTGGGAATCCATGCAAGAGATGTCCAACAAACGGGGAAGGATTCTAAGATAGATTTGATCAAGAATATATGACCAACCTTAGAAAGCCATCTTAGACAACAAACTTTCAATTGTTTTTCCACCTTGACAATGAGCCAATGCTAATCTTCCTTGTTGTAACAATCTGGTTTGAGTTGAAACCCCAAGTACTTCGCGCCTTCCCCTGGAGATTTATATTCAAAAGGGAGGATCTGGGTGAAATGGAAAATCTCTTCATCTTCCAAATGGTGGTAGGATATTAGAGAATGGAGGTTGTTTATGGACATACCTGTGGCTTTTCCATATAAGGAGAGAGCCTTCAATAGTATGTTTATCTCTCATAGAGATCCATTGTAAAAGATGAGAATTCCACCTACAAAGAGGAGGTGCATGATAGTTAGTGTCAGGGCAATGAGAGATCTTTGAAAGTTCCCAAGAATTTTCATCTTTGTGAGAAGACACCTTCTTTATTAAAAATTTATGGTGGACAATTTTTTACTCTAATATTTACAATGATGACCAAAAATTATATTTTGTTGTTATTATAACTCATACTTTTGTGATAATAAACACTTTTCAAATCCTACTTTGAAAAGAAAATGTAATTTATCATATTAAATTAAAAAAGCAACTCTCTCTCTCTCTCTCTCTCTCTCTATATATATATATATATATATATATATTTGTGTATGTGTGTGTGTTATATTTCATATCGAAATATACATCATGTAAAGTATATTTGCATAAATCTTCAAAAGTTCAAGAAAGATTAATATACACAAAACAAAAAGGTCCTCAATTCTCCATCATCAATTTAATTCATAATATCATCATATCTCTAATTCTACTACCTCCAAGGCCTATCCCTGAAAGTACTCATGGATTTCCAAAACTAACTAACAATCATGAACGACCAACCAATGAGAGTATTCAACTCTCTATATATGTGATGAGAGTTGAATATCCTGATTTCGCTTTCAATCTAAAAAAATTATGGAGCGAAAATTCCAACCTTTCAATTTATCCAGTTCACAAATAGTTTAAGTCCTCCAGATGTAGAGCTTTTTTGCCTCATAAAAATTTGGAGTTTATACCAAAACATAAAATTTAATTAAATTATTAAATCTTCTCCCCCACACATACATCTGTAATTTTTTATTGAAAATAATATTATTAAATTTCCTTAAAATATATAATTTAGTTTTACAATTTCAAAATTTACTATCACAATTTCAAATATATCATCTAAAAAGAATTTATTTTCAACTTTAATAAAATATATCATTTAAAACGTACTTATTTTCTACCTTCATAAAATATATAATTTAAAAAACACATATTTTTAATCTTAATAAACTCCAATAATATAAAGTTAATATTTTTTTTTTTGTAGGCAAAGGTGTTACTCTTTTCTTTCTATTATCAAATAAAAAAAGTACATCAGGATTGGTGGATCCATCTACACGCCCACAAGGGGAAACCGAGTAGGGCATCCACCTAAAGTTTTTAACCGCTGACCAAAAAAAGAAATACCAAAGTCTGTTTTTCCATGCTATATATACTAAACAATCTTTCCAAGTTCTGATTCTGCTGATATACACATGACTGCTATCTATTACAAAACTATGAAACCTGTCTACTCTATCTATATTACGCAGATTCATCAAAAAAGGGAAAAACAAAAAAGAAGTTACTTAGCTGCATCCCCTAGATTCTGAGAGGTCTCTTTGTTGCCCTGCTTCTGTCCTTCATTAAGCATCTGTTGGATCTCATCCAGCTTTTTCTCCTGCATCTCCATGGTAATTTGCAAAATGCGAAGCTCCCTCCTCAGATTTGGGACTCCCTGAGCCAACTTTTCCATCTCAGTAGCTGCCTGCTCCAAGGCCTTAGCCAATAACCTTTTCATTACCCAGTAGATGTGTAAAGACTGTTTAAACAGGGACATTCTGCCTCTAGTATTGCCAGGATCATGAACAAGAAATTCCCAGTCCTCCATCTCAGAGTCGGATTGGGCTTGGATGGCTTCTTCTTCCATGTTCTGAATAATCCTCCTGATTCTGGGACAAGTATTCTGAGAGTAGGCCCTCTCAGCTTGCTGGAGTTTCTGTTCAGTAGTCTGTCTAGTCCTTCTGTCTCGCCTCCTACTCTGCTCCCGTCTTCCTCCCCTGCCTCCTCAGGCTCTGTGCGCCCCGCTACCTCGCCCATTACTCGGTTCTGGCTCGATGTCTGCTTGCCTATTCCTCGGCTGTCGCCCTCTGTGCAATACCCTTCTTCCCCGCCGGCTCCGCTGATTAATTCCAATGGCATACTTCTCCCATTCCTCTGCGGTTCTGCTTTGCTCTCTAATTTCGTCCTCCTCAGAGTTGTCAAGGATTTCATAGGTCTCCTCCACTCTCTCTTCTTTCATCACCTCTTTACCCTTCCTGTCTTTCTCTCTGCCTCGCTCCGCTTCCATCTCTGCCTGGCTCTCTTCCTGGTCTCCATAATACAGCTCACAGGGGAACGGTTTCGCTTAGCTCGGGAGCTTCTCGTCGATCCTGTGTTTCCTCTCGCTCTGCGGATGTCAATTGTTTCCTTTTGGTGCCGGGTACTTTGCATGCAAGCTGATATAGAATTCCCTATCCCGCCCCTCCTACCTGTCCCATTGTCCTTACGCTGCCATCTGTTATTTCTGCCTTTGCATTTCCTATCAACAATCTTGTTAGATTGATTTCCATTTAAGGTCGCTGACATGTCCTTTCCTCCTCTCTGCCAGTTCTTAACTATGATTGGAGTTTTATGAGGTAGATTTTTCCTCCCTGTTTTCGCACCTTCCCGATTTGATCTCGCATGGTGATCAATGATCTCCCCCCAGGTCCTTTCTTACACTTATTTATTGTCTGAACCGTTTTCCCCATATCCCCAGTTTTTCGCACGAGTATTGCAACTCGCGGGTGAATCCTATTCATAATTATCCTTCGTGGCCTGGTCATGGTCATTATTTATAATACTATCCAGCTCCTTCCATTCTCTGTTAAGTTGAACCACTCTCCACAGGCTGTCTACCTTGCCATCTCGGCCTTTACAACCCCAGTTTGCGAGAAAATCCGCCGCATGATTCCCATCTCTTTTCACATGGGTGAAGATGTTGTAGTCCACACCTTTCAGTAATTCTGCTATGTCCTGAACGATACCAGCTGTTCGCCAGCTGCTGGTGACCTGTTCCCAATTCTTTCCATTATTCAGCTTTTTCAATATTTCTATTGCCATTTGGGAGTCCCCCTCAATCTCCCGATTTTTGTAACCATTACGTATTGCAATTTGCAGCCCTTGGTGGACTGCCCATAGCTCAGCCTCGTTATTTGTCATTTCTCCTCCCCACTCCGCATAAATCCACCTAGTATTCTTCTGGCTATCCCTGAAGATTCCTCCGAATCTAGCATTACCTAGATTCCCTTTCGATGCCCCGTCAAAGTTTAATTTAACGAAATTACCTTTGGGGTAAGCGAACTTGTCCTGGCTCTGATTCCTTGTATTGATCCTCACCGGCTGTTTGTTATGGACCATCTCATAATTTAGATTTAGAGTTTTGAGGATTTGATCCTCACCCTGTTCAGCCTTCCAATCCTCCATCTCCCATCTTTCCACCAATATAGTTTCTTTGGTGAGATTGACAATCCTTTTCCATATCTTTTCCGAATTTTTACCTTTGTTCTGAAAAATTCTTCAATTACGTTCCTTCCACACCATCCAGAGAACAAAGCCTGCCATGAGATCCCAGGCTCTCCAATATAAAGTTAATATTATTTATATATCATAAATTTTAATTTTAATTTCATTTAATGTTGGATAAATTCTATATGTTATATAGTTAAATGTGTTTGTTTTGGTTTTTTTTTTCATCGAAGAACTAATCTCTTTAGAAAATTTAGAATAGTTTGTAAAAACGAAATTTTCCACTTTATTAAATATATTAAATATAATTTATATTTCATCAAATATATTTTTTATTTTTATATTTAAATATTAATTTATATTTAATAAAATATGTTTTTAATTTTTATAATTTAATAGTTAAATAATTTTTTTTACACAGCAAGAAAATTTATCATAATTTAGTTGTCAAATGAGTAATGAGGAAAATCATAGTTGACTACTATTTGGGAATGCAGGGGTCATCATTATTGTTATTCAAGGAAAACCATGTCACTTGAAATGTCTTGTTCATGGCATGGTAGGATTTCACTCTTACTAGATGCCTCTAAATCATCGATCATTAACTTATTTTCATATATCCAAAGCAAATAATCTCTTAGCTAAGTAAAAAAAAAAAAAAAAAAAATCATACTCCAAGGCATAATAAAATATTTTTCTATTACACACATTCAAGATACTTTATAATTAAATGTTACTTAAGTGTATTTAAATGTCTTATTATCATTTTCAAAATACGTCATATCTAGTCAATCATATAAATTAAATTTAAATAAGCATCGAAACACTTATCTCATGATATATTAAATATAACTAAGTTGATAAAAAAAATAGTTAAATTATAACTTTATTTTTTAATAATAATAATAATAATCATTAAACATATATAATTTAAAAAAATATGTGACAATATTCTTAACTATGGAGATTTATCTCATTTTATTATCAATTTTTTAACTTGTAAATAGACTTTATTACAATACCACGAATCACTGTTATACCATGTCTAAAATACTATAAGATCTAAATCATACTTATTACTACCACATATCTAAAAGATTATAACGGATCTTCATATAACTACAAATAAAAATCTTAAATTTTTTTTTTTTAAATATTTCAGGAAGTTTAAATCTCTATCATTTTTTTAATAATAATTAAAAAAAAAATCAATTCTTACTGCCCATGTATTTAGCTTAAAATATTTCAAATCACCAGATATAAATAGGGGCATGAATGGCTAATGCCATAGTCTTGATAATTTACACTTTATCAACATATATACAACACAGTAGATATAATATAGATGAATGGCTAATGGCTAATACATGCATGAAAGCCTTTCTATTTTGGAGAACATATATACAGCACATACCCATCATAGGATCGGTAGAACCAGAGATGAAATGGCGCACTCTAGGGTTTACCAATTTACAACAACCAAACAGGCTGCCGACACACTGGACGAACTCGTCCCTGCAATGCTAGGTAATCCTGCCTATGGCACATACCAGGTTGTGGAGACTTTGGTGGATGGGATTGGCTCACTCCTCTAAGCCTCTCACTGGAAACAACGAAAAGGCATTGTAGAACAGGCAAAAAAGACCAAGAACGACGGAGAGTTGGCTGAAGATGCCTTTCAGGTCATGGATTTTGGAGACAAGGGTGTACTAGCAGCGGTGCACAAAACTTGCCGAAACCAGATATTAGGGAACACAACCCTTGTGGCAGAATGACCTCCATAGCAGACACAGAGGACCTCCCCTCACTTGAAATGTGGCGCTCCTAATAGATATGACCATGGGAAAGACGATGAGGGTAGCCAGAAAGTAGATAAGCTCAAACGCGGGCCAGATCTGGCTGCCTACAAACCAATCCCGTTTGTCTACCACGGGATAGTAGAACCTGCGACAACAAAGGAATGGAAACCCTCTATGACGATCACGGAAGCGAAAGTGAAGGTATGGGGCACCTGGTTGGGTATGCCTTATACATACCTACCACCACACTCAGAACATGATCTAGCAAAAAAATAACTAGATAGAGCATCGCTATACTCAGATCTATCATCTCCGGACACATGGGAAAGAGATCGAGCCCTTCCTTAGATAGATCCACACCCTATTGAGGAGGACTTGATACAAATCTTCATTAAAACACTGGAAGGCAATACTATTTGTTGGAGGATCTAGAAGGGGAGGAGGATTAAGGAGTTAAGGTCTAAAATCTAGAACCACCTCGGTATACCATCATGCTAGCAAAACCTGATCTACTTAGGCCACAGTTTACATGACCACCACACACTCCAGGATTATGGTAATATCACAGACTCGACCATCATGATTAACCTACGTCTAAGGGGAGGATGCACTGGAACCAGCTCAAAAAGCATTGGCTCCTTTAAGGACGCAGTCAAATGTAAGGAAAAAGCTCAAGCCAAAACAATAACTCTGCCCAAGCTACCAAGACCTTACATTGTAGAACAAAAATTTGAGAATCTTGCTCTCACCATGACAATGCATGAGGTAAACAACCTATACACAAATCTCTATTCCAAATTAGTTATATGCAGATTCAATGGGTTTTGGCCTAAATCTAATATTTTTCATCAATGGATTTATGATGCCTAGTCACCAGATTGTGAAATATACTTATGCCCCAAAGGATTCTTTATAGTTAGATTTAGAACAATACAGGAAAGGGAACATATACTCAATAAGGGACCATGGTTCTGGGGCAATGTAGGACTCTTTATGACCCCTTGGTTTTTGGAATTCGACGCCAACACAATGGTGGTATCAAAGATGCCAATTTGGGTCAGGCTACACAACCTCCCTTACATTTTTGGCATCACAATGTTTTAATCGCCATAGGGAATGCATTCGGAAAATTCCTTAAAATCGACGAGGATAGAGTTACAAGAGGGATATTTACTTTTGCCATGATATGTGTTGAGGTAGATCTCAATGATGGACTACCAACAAGCATAACATTGAATTTCAATAATACATAATGGACACAACATCTAGACTACAAAAATGCAACCTTCCAATGTCGTGGATGTCTACAAACAAGACACCTCCAAAGTGCATGTTTGAAAGCCAAACAAACTCCCAAATGGAATAAGAAGCAATAGAAATATCCAAAAGGATGGAAATATACATCCCCCTTAGAGGCAGAAGCAAAAAAAGTAGAAATAGTAGAATACAAAGCAAAAATGGAGGAGCAAAAGATACAAAACAACACACCAAATGAGGAGAAAGACCCTAGCAACCCTTTGCAGCACCAAGAAACTCAACCAACAGGACTGGAAATAATCAGCATCAAGCAAACTCATGGATTAGTAGGATCTGATTGTGACAAAGATTCTCCCATTCATACAAGTGAAAATCAGAGTTCCATTGTAACCACTCCCAACACTAGAGGTTGGGAAAAGTGGAAAAAAAGAAAGGGAGAAAAGAATAATAGCCATAACTTTTTACTTTTTGTTTGCTTCTTGTGAAAATAGGGATATACCATATGCATATGCTTTTTTGGCATTTACAACATGTAATTTTGTCATATGAATAAAATTACGAATTTTTCCAAGGTGAAAAAAAACACATGCCCATCATATTAACTCCTAACTTTTACACAAACTCAAATTCGTGTTCAACCATCTTGCAAACTCTTTGGCTCCATTTTGGAGTTGAATGATGCTATTTGAAACCTCTACAAAGATCACTCATAATGACAAAAATACAAAAGATGAATGGAAAATGAGAACAAGATTACGTATTATTTTTAAAATGAAAACTAATAACTAACTACATATTCTTGGATTATTACATATTGTTTTTAAAATGAAAACTAATAAACAAGCCTAACGCAATCTCATGCGTCACTCAGTAAAGTACCTATGAAAATTTTGAAGTAATTATTTACAGCGTTAGTGTTATCGAGTTAACTCCAAGGTTATGGCAACCGACAACAAATAACCTACTATCATATTAAAAACAATTTAAACTACTCGAGAATACAACGAACTCCAGAATAGAGTGAGGGAAGAAACATATAAAAGCGTTTCCAAGGAAAGTGTGAATTCACTGGGGAAAACGCGGGCAAAGTGTCTTTGGAAAGCACGAATCCATTGCACACATTCATTCCTCTTGAACTCAGCAAAGACTTTCACATAAAAGTTAAAGAAAAAACACACTGTTCAAACATTTAAAAGCAATCTCATTTGAAAAATCAAATATCCACCTCCATTGCAGGGCTTGTATAGCTCTTGACTTATACCGAACAGAGATGTTATGATAAGTATGTATGGCACACAGTTTAGATCTGTTTTTTTTTTTTTTTTTACAGTTTTAGCTCTCTCAGCATTCTCCTATTTTTTGAGTTACAGGTCACCAAGAGTTTTGGTAATTTTGATGTTTTCTTAACTCAGAGGTGAAAATTTTATGGACAATTCCAGAAATCTACACTATCTGATTGGAAATATGTCAAAATTTAAACAGAAAATCCGAACTTCGTCGGCTTCCAACTGCGCTGCTGTTGGGATTCTTGCAAATCTTAAATATTGAATCCGCCGAAGAATTGCGAATGCATATCAAAGCTCGGCAGCCTTATCTACTGTTGGGATTCTTGCAAATCTTAAATATTGAATCCGCTGAAGAACCCAATTGCGGTTACTCTAAACTAAACGCATATCTTCAACCCTATTGCTTCGACTACGAATTAAACACCGTCGGTTCCGCTCACCTCATTTCCATGATGTTTGAGGAAAAGAACATTGGCTAAGCGGTAAATATAAATTCAAAATTCAAATTTCGAGCGGGGTTGTCAAATTCAAACTTAAAATTGAAGGTATGGTCATATAGTATACCTTCTCATTCCTACGGTCTAGTGGTGGCGGTGATGCCGGAGGCACCTGGAAATTTCTCGCACTTAGTTTTGGATGAATTAAAAACTGCCTTGTCCATAATAAGATACCCATTGATTATCGGTTGTCCGTATTAAATGTAGTTGCATGGGTTATAGCCATTGAATCCGCAGGGGCTTTCAAATTAGGGTATGGAGTATGTATGTGAACCAGCCACCATAAGGGCATTCAACACCCTATGGAAGGCTAGTTAGCTCTTGTCGGAAAAGGCTACTAGCCTCTGCGCAAGAGCCTTCGTATTAATTTTTTGAGCCAAAGTGGCTTATCACCGTACCTAATTATAACTTGTAATTGACTATACATGATTTTAATATGTGATGGCAAATATTATTTCAATTGTCTAACATCAAAATTAATGTCAACGTTCCACTGCTGTTGACATGAGAAGGACTTATGTTCAGAAGGGAATGCCGTAAGGCGTAATTACAAAAAAAAACTTTTAAACTATATTATTGTGAGTGGTGACGTGATACACGTATTTGATATTATTTGTTGTAGATTTTATATGAGTATTTGACATTATTCATTGTATGAAATATACATAGAGAATTTTTAGGTACATAGCTACGACAATCAGGTAGATAAGAACTTACGTGAGTTTATAAACCAAGAGACTAATATTACAAATAGAAACGATTAATAAACCGTAGGAATTAGTATTTTAAACCCAAATATTCAATAAACCCAAGGGATTAAAGTCCTTGGGTTCATATTCCTAGGGTATAAAATTATTCATAGTGTTTGTAATATTAATATTTGGGTTTAATATAAATCCCTTTTGTGTATAATCATGCTCAGCCATGGTCAACCTTTGTCCAACGTCACATTATGAGAAATATTTTCTCAATATGAAAATCAACTATGATTGAACGTCAAATTGTGATAAAAATTGCCTCAATATGAAAATGGACTTGGTAAACCATGTTTATTTTAGGGTTTATAATATTTATCTTAAGGTTTAAATACGTTGGGTTTATAATATTAATCACTTCACTTTAATATTATTCCCTTGGGTTCATAAGACCTTAGGGTTTATCACATTAATCCCTTGAGTTTTCTAATTCTTTAGGTTGGTAATATTAATCTCTTATGTTTATTAAACCTTAATATTAAGGGTTAAATATTAGTCCTAGGGTTTACTATTAATCCCCTAGGTTTTTGATGTTTATCGTTTCGATTTATTAATTCGTGGGGTTTATTACTTCTTAGGGTTTATTAATCCCCTATGTTTTTAATATTGATCTCTTTGGTTTGTTTATGCCTTAGGTTTATAATATTTATCCCTTAGGTTTATAGTATTTATCCTTTGGGTTTACTAATTCCTTGGTTTTATAATATTTAACCCTTGAGTTTATTAGTCTCTTGGGTTTATAATATTTATAATTACATGGGTGTATAACTTAATCCCTTGGGTTTATAATATTAATAGTACCTTGGGTTTATTATTCCCTTGAGTTTGAAATATTAATTCTTAGGTTTTATTAATCCCATGGGTTTCTAATATTGATCCCTTCGGTATTTTCATCCCTTAGATCTATAATATTTAATCCCTTGGGTTTGTTGATACCTTAGATTTATAAAATTTCTCCCTTGGCTCTACTAATCTGTTGGGTTTATAATATTAATAATCCCATGTGTTTATTAATCCCTTAAGTTTCTAATATTAAACCCTTATGTTTATAATATGTATCCCTTAGGTTTACTAATTTTGTGAGGTTTATAATATTAAACCCTTGACTTTATTAATGCCTTGAGTTTAAAATATTTAATTCCTAGAGTTTATTAATCCCTTGGGTTTTTATATTGATCGGTTGGGTTTGTTGATCCCTTAGGTTTATAATATCTATCCCTTAGGTTTATGATATTTATCCCTTGGGTTTATAGTCTTTATCTTTTTGGTTTATTCATTCCTTAGGCTTATAATATTTAACCCTTAGGTTTATTAGTCCCTTTACTTTATAATATGTATAATTCCATGGGTTTATAACTTAATCCCTTGGGTTTATAATATTAATAATCCCTAGGGTCTATTGATCCCTTGTTTTTTTTTTTTAATATTGATCCCTTGGGTTTGTTGATCCTTTAGGTTTATAATATTTAATCCATTGGGTTTATAATATTACTAATCCTTTGATTTATAATTTAATCCATTGGGTTTATAATATTAATAATGCTTTGGGTTTAATAATCCCTTTAGTTTAAAATATTAAGTCATAGGGTTTATCATTACCTTGGACTTTTAATATTGATCCATTGACTTTGTTGATCCCTTAGATTTACATTATTTATCCATTGAGTTTACTAATCGATTAGGTTTATAATATTTATAATCTCATGAGTTTATTAATCCCTTGGGTTTAAAATGTTAATTCCTAACGTTTATTAATCTCACGTGTTTTTAATATTTATTCCTTGTGTTTGTTGATCATTTATGTTTATAATATTTATCGCTTGCCTTTATTTTTTGATTGGGTTTATAATATTGAACTCTTAGGTTTATAATATTAATATTCATGTGCGTTTATCAATCCTTTGGGTTTACAATATTAATTCTTAGGTTTTATTAATCATTTGTGTTTTTAATATTGATCCCTTGGGCTTGTTGATCCTTTAGGTTTATAATATTTATCCCTAAGTTTGTTAATACCTCAGGTTTATAATATCAAGCTCTCGGGTTTATTAGTCCTTTAGGTTTATAATATTAATAATTCATTTGTTTTTTAATTTAATCCCTTGGATTTTAATATTTATAATCCCATGGGTTTGTTAATCCCTAGAGTTTAAAATATTAATTGACATGGTTTATTAATCCGTTGGGTTTTTAATATTGATCCCTTGGGTTTGTTGATCCCTTAGGTTTATAATATTTAACCCTTAATTTTATAATATTTACCCCTTTTGTTTACTAATTCTTTGGGTTTATAATATTAAACCCTTGGGTTTATTAGTCCCTTGGGTTTATAATATTAATAATTCCTTGAGTTTATAATTTAATCCCTTGGGTTTATTGACCTCTTGACTTTAAAATATTAATTCCTAGGGTTTATTAATCCATTGGACTTTTAATATTGATGCCTTGGGTTTGTTGATCCCTTAGTTTTATAATATTTATCCCTTGGGTTTACTAATTTGTTGGGTTTATAATATTAATAATTTGTGTATTGATCCATAATGAATTTCTCTTATGTGATTTCTACCTAACGACTTTGCTTAATTATTAATTTGATTGGTTTATTAATTCCTTAGGTTTAAAATGTTAATTCCTATGGTTTACTCATACTATGTGTTTGTAATATTGGTTCCTTAGCTTTTTCGATCGTTGTGTTTATAATATTTATTCCTTGGGCTTGCTAACTCATTGGGTTTATAACATTAAACTCTTGGGTTTATTAGTTGCTTCAGTTTATAATATTAATAGTCATGTGTGTTTATTAATCTCTTGGGTTTAATTAATTCCTAGGGTTTATTAATCCCTTCTATTTTTAACATTGATCTATTGGGTTTGTTGATCCCTTGGATTTATTATTTTAGTATCTTGTATTTACTAATTCTTTGGATCTATAATATTAAACCCTTAGGTTTATTCATTATTTGGGTTTAAAATGTTAATTCCTATAGTTTATTAATCCTTTCTATTTGTAATATTAG